>JAQQZZ010004270.1:0-11865 GCA_030265115.1 Mopalia vespertina
AAACTTCATTTAGAAGTTTGACATGACCTTTTCATACTCTATATGAGTGTACACTGAGACCATATGCTGATACGTCATTGCGATTGACAAAATATATGGCCCATGAAGACAAAGTTTTCAAAGGGCGAATGTTTATCTTAAGCCCGAGCCCCTTTCTACACAGTAACACTAGTAAAAACTCTCGTCATCATCAATCTTGTATCAAATATTATGATGATGAAAGGAGCAGTATCCTTTCTGTCATTTATTTTAGTACGGTCATTACACTATCAATAGGCACTTTCTTGTGCTCTTTGGTGAGCCGAGGGGTTTTGGACAGCGGAGCTTCATGTATTATTAAAGTTTGATAGTAATGTTATATATCAGAAGGTGTGGGGCGGTGATTTTTTGTTTTGTTCATCTGGTTTTCTGACAAATAATGCAATGCAATTTTTCTTGGTGTGGAGGTATCTGCGTTCTGTCTTTGTTTATATTTGTCTTTGTTTGTTTGTTTGTAGAGTTGCAGCTACAAAGAGTCCAGTGATTTTCATTGGAACAGGAGAACATACAGATGATTTTGAGCCATTTAAAGTCCAACCCTTCGTCAGCAAACTGCTGGGTTTGTATTCCATCTTTCCTTGATTGTAAATCTGATATATTGTGGTTTGCCACTTAGTAATGAACATCCTGTATGGCATGTGCCGTTGGGAGGGAGCTAAGAATCAGTAGAAGCAGGTCTATTGTTGGATTGTCATGGCAATTGAAAATCAATTTTCCAAGCTTGTAAGTTGAAATAGGCATGTGAATGGTTCAACCATGTACATTTAAATGGAAAAGCATTCATGTCCCTGGAAAAGTCATGAAATTCAATCTGCATTAGAGTGCAAGGTCTTGGTCTAATGCAAAACTAACATATAGATTTAGCCAGCCGAACAAATGACCTTCTGTGTACTATGTGTACTCTGGTACATGTATAATCAGAGTTAAGTTGATTTACCCTGGTTTGTGGTGTGCAGTATTCATTGGTTGGTGACATTCTCTGATTTTTAGTAGATTCAGTTGACAGTGTGTTCTGGTTTGGGGTGTATTTAGGGGTTGGTGTTCTCTGGTTTGTTGTGTATTCAGGGGTTGGTATACTCTGGTTTGTTGTGTATTCAGGGGTTGGTATACTCTGGTTTGTTGTGTATTCAGGGGTTGGTTTACTCTGGTTTGTGATGTATTCAGGGGTTGGTTTACTCTGGTTTGTTGTGTATTCAGGGGTTGGTTTACTCTGGTTTGTGATGTATTCAGGAGTTGGTATACTCTGGTTTGGGGTGTATTCAAGGGTTGGTATACTCTGGTTTGTTGTGTATTCAGGGGTTGGTATACTGTGGTTTGTGATGTATTCAGGAGTTGGTATACTCTGGTTTGGGGTATATTCAAGGGTTGGTATACTCTGGTTTGTTGTGTATTCAGGGGTTGGTATACTCTGGTTTGTGGTGTATTCAGGAATTGGTATACTCTGGCTTGGGGTGTATCCAGGGGTTGGTATACTCTGGTTTGGGGTGTATTCAGGGATTGGTATACTCTGGTTTGGGGTGCATTTAGGAGTTGGTATACTCTGGTTTGGGGTGTATTCAGTGGTTAATATACTCTGGTTTGGGGTGCATTCAGGAGTTGGTATACTCTGGTTTGTTGTGTATTCAGGGGTTGGTATACTCTGGTTTGTGGTGTATTCAGGGGTTGGTATACTCTGGTTTGTTGTGTATGCAGGGGTTGGTATACTCTGGTTTGTGATGTATTCAGGAGTTGGTATACTCTGGTTTGGGGTGTATTCAAGGGTTGCTATACTCTGGTTTGTTGTGTATTCAGGGGTTGCTATACTCTGGTTTGTGATGTATTCAGGGTTTTGTATAATCTGATTCATGGAGTATTCAGGGATTGGTGTACTCCAGTTTCTAATGCATTAAAGGGCTGACCCCTTTACTTAGGTTAATAGCGAAATATATCGGATTAAGTATTGTGACTTGTCACACAAATATTGTTGCTCATATGTAAACCATGATGGGAGCAGTGTTATCTGAACTTGTTTTCATATCTCTGAACACAGCATTTACCAATATCAAGAAAGAAATGAGATTTTGCCTATGAATTTTTCATTTACATTTGCCTTCTCTTTAGGTATGGGTGATATTGAAGGATTGATAGACAAGGTAAATGAACTCAAACTGGACGATAATGAAGAACTTATGAAGAAACTCAAACATGGTACGTAATAAACTTCCACTTTTAACAACTACGTTCGAACCCCCATAATCACAGCCGGTAAATGTAAACTTGTATTACTTTATGGTGACAGTTTTTTAATGAGATTTATAAACAGACTTACACTTCTTGTGAAAGACTGGCTCCGACTGTGTAGAATCTTGGTATGAAGTGATCCAGTATTTGTGTTTGTTTTTCAGGTCAGTTTTCACTAAGAGACATGTATGAACAGTTTCAAAACATCATGAAAATGGGGCCATTTAGCCAGATTATGGTGAGTTATCTACATGTCAGAATACAATATATTCATGAACTATAATGTCCGTCTGTCAACCATCAGGTACATCAGTCACACGATGTGGCTCTGGCAATCGCGGGGGTGGTTTTTACAAGGTTTCCTCCCATTTTTTTCCCACCGTAATGAGGCAAGGAACAGTGTGAAGTGGACAATCCGTTGTCATATAAATGAAATACCCTTGAGTACAACATTAAACCCCAATCAAACAAACAAACAAACAAAATCTATTTCTCAATTTACAAGTAACCACCAACATCATGTCTTGTAAAATGCATTTTCTTTTTTTTTTGATTAACTTACAATTCAGCAGCATAAATCCATTGTATAAGGGTCTCAAAGTCTAAAAAAAAAAAAAAAAAAACAACTGATGTTATGTTTGCATATTTCTTGTTGGTGGAACACATATTGTTTTATTTTCAGGGTATGATTCCAGGTTTTAGCAATGATTTCATGAGTAAAGGTAGTGAGCAGGAATCCATGGCAAGACTGAAAAAACTCATGACAATTATGGACAGTATGAATGATGAAGGTTTGTTGAGATTATGTTTTTTATGGTGTACATAGAACTTCACTCGAACTTGGTTTGTTTATGTGATTATTTTTCAAATGTACAAGACTCATATCATGCAAAACTTTAAAAGAATTTACTGTAATGTTTAGAATTCACAGGGGAAAAATATAATATAGGAATGTATATAAAATATACCCACTCTGAAAATTTTCTAATTGGAATGACGCTGTGGCTCCGGCAATTGCGGGGGTTCTTTTTACAAGGTTTCTTCTCGGTTTTCCACCGTAATGAGGCAAGGTGCAGTGTGAAGTGGATAATCCGTCGTCATATAAGTGAAATACCCTTGAGTACGATGTTAAACCCCAATCAAACAAACAAACTAATTGGAATGTGCCTTACATTTTACTCAGAGTTGGACAGTTTGGATGGTGAACGATTATTTACACGTCAGACTGGTCGAATACAGAGAGTGGCTCGGGGAGCTGGTGTGTCCTCTAGAGAGGTCAGCGAACTACTCACTCAATACAAGAAGTTTGCTCAGATGGTCAAAAAGATGGGTGGAATAAAAGGATTGTTCAAAGGTAAGATGACTGTTGTACATGCTCTCGGAGAATACGGCAACGAGAAGCTCTCTCTCCCAACTGCCAACATAGCTTTCAACTGTTTTATACAGTTCATATTATGTCACCAGAGTAGAGTTTTATTGTTGAAGCCTGTTATTCTGTGCATGTAGATGTAATACTGATACAGATTGAAAACATGCAATGCTAGTATACCGTCACAACTGAAGATTAACTTGTTTTAGAAATTTAAAACACTTTGTCTGTTTCTCACACTACCCTCCCATTATGCCGCTCAGATGTATTTATTATTGTTTTGGAATAATGCTTGTGATTGATCAAATCAAATTGAAAATGGACTTTTTTTATGGAAAAGTAATAATTTGATTTTTAACATTGCGAGTCATATCCTCATTGTCTTGTCGTTTGTAGGATTTCTTTTCCACGCTATTTGTGTCAGTCCCATTTTTTGTGACTTTAAATGAGCTATATCGTGTACCTGACAATATTTCTTCTTCAATACATAGGTGGTGATATGACAAAGAATGTCAATCCTGCTCAAATGGCGAAACTTAATCAACAAATGGCTAAGATGATGGATCCACGTGTTCTACAGCAAATGGGTAAGACATTTAATTAAATTACTGTTCCAAATGACTCCTTTCCGTCTGTCGACCATCAGGTATATGAGTGAGTCACACGATCTGGCTCCGGCAATTGCGGGGGTGGTTTTTACAAGGTTTGCTCTCGGTTTTCCACCGTAATGAGGCAAGGAACAGTATGAAGTGGACAATCCGTCGTCATATAAGTGAAATACCCTTGCGAACAACGTTAAACCCCAATCAAACAAACAAACGGCACCTTTAAAAACATACATGTCATCTTAAGAACTCTTGCCCCAATCAAACAAACAAATCTTTTTCTGTATGTGTTTCAGCCTACTCATTTTATTGTCGTGGTCATGTACATGTAGGTTTGTTTATCTGTACATACCTCTGTAGGCCTATGCAACATATGCGATACTAGACCAAAGGGTGTTCTGTCAGTGATTGGTGGCCCGGTACTAAACTAATTAAAATACAAGTGATTTATGCTTCAATAGTTTAACTTTCTTTAAAAGCAGTAACACTGATTTTGTTTGTTTGTTTTTACTCAATCATAAATAACGCGGAAAGATTTATGGCTAGCCTCTAATGGTTTACTAATTTTAGTGGATTGGTCAAAATTGAATCGGAATTGAATCGCAGGGGGAAAGCTGCGCCTGTGGTGATCAATTTATATTTTTATTTATATTCTAACCACATCAGGTATATGAGTGAGTCTCTCGATGTGGCTCTGGCAATCGCGGGTGTCGTTTTTACGAGGTTTCCTCTCGGTTTTCAACCGTAATTTGACAAGAAATTGAGTGATGTGGATAATCCTTCATCATTAAAGTCAAATACCCTTGAGTACCCTTGACATTAAATCTCAATCAAGCAATCAATCATATTCCAACCAGGTATAGAAAATGTCATATTTGTTATATTTTCCAGGTGGGATGTCTGGCTTGCAGAGTATGATGAGGCAGTTCCAACAAGGTGCTGGAGGAAAAATGGGTGGCAACATGTTTGGGGGTTTGGGGGATCGGTGATGACTGATGACCTCTTCGACCGAAAATTTTAAAAACTAAAGACAATTTGCTATGTTTGAGTATGTGAAGGAGAATACATGCCTTTGGTGACATAGCATCAGCTATTGAATGATTACACTCACGTTGATGATTGGTTAGATTCTGACCAAACAGTCTTAAAAAGTCAATATTTGTACAACAATATTGTACATGTAATCGTTGCAAGTCTATGATTCTGTCAATGATATGACCATTTATTTTTCACCTGCAGCTAATGCATCTGTATTGAAGTCATTTGGTGATTCTTTTTGAAACGGCACTCTGGCTAAGGGCAGCTTGTTTGAAGAGTAGCAATGCTGTCTTTACTTAGCACTGGAGGAAAAATTAACTTTCCAGCATCATGGGAACACTTCACTTTGTGCTATTGTCAATTATTGTTGGAATACACCATCGTCATATAAGTGAAATACCCATAAGCATGGCATAAAGCACCAATCAATTAATCAATCTTTTTTGAAACACCAATTAAAATTGAATGATTCCTGATCGTATAGTATATCATACATGCATATGATGAGGCTACAAAATCGATTTCCAAAATCTATTTCAGTTGTTTGATTAATTCTTATCCAAGTTTCAAGCTACAATAATCATCTTATGTGACCTAAAGATTTGAAGCATGAATGTCTCTGGACTTACAGCAAATGCTATACATTTGTATATTTGAATTATTTCTATGCCATTTATATATGAAATAAGATCTATTTAAAACTGCAGTTCTAGACTCCTTTCTTGTTTTTTTATGATATAATTTATACTCTGAACTGTATTGGTGGTATTGAAAGTCATCGGTGAATGTTATGGGTTATTACTGGACTGATCTGTAAAACATGTAATAGGTGATTGAGAATGAGAGCAATAAATATTGATTGATGGAGGAGTTTTACTCATTAGTTTACAAAGACACTGCATTGAGTGGGCAGTGGCTTAGTGTTTAGCGAGTGTGCAGACTAATCCTACTTCGATGAACTGTCCACAGGATCGAGTCTGTCTGTTGACCATCAGGTATATGTGTGAGTCACACAATGTTTGTCCTGCAATCCCTTGGGCGGTTTTACGAGGTTTCCTCTCAGTTTTCCACCGTAATTAGACAAGGAACAGTCTGAATAGGACAATCTGTCATCATATAAGTGAAATACCCTTGAGTACGACCTTAAACCCAAATCAAACAAACAAACAAAAACTATCACAAATATGTGTGAGTCACACAATGTTGTTCCTGCAATCCCTTGGGTGGTTTTACGAGGTTTTCCACTGTAATAAGGCAAGGAACAGTTTGAAGTGGACAATCTGTCATAATATAAATGAAATACCCTTGAGTACACATTAAACCCTGATCAAACAAACAAAACACTTCCTTACCCAGTAAAGTGTATTGTCCCCATTTGGGCAACAACATGCAAAAATGCCTTTCATTGTCCTTATCAATCAAGGAAAAGGGTTTCTGAAGATTGCATTCCACCTTTGCCAATTCTTTATGCAGGGTAATTCATTTCTAAGACATTTGTCAAATGCACACCTGAGGATTGTTTATATGAGAAAGATCTGGGGATAGAGCTGGTCTGATGAGGACATTGGTTTTGCTGTCAAAACTTTTGATAGATACATTGTTTGACATTGCTGGAGGATGGAAACCACCTGGTGGTTTCCGTCAAGTAATTGACTGTAAGGAAAATTGAAAGAGCAGCAAATTTTATAAAACATACCTTATTTAATATGAGAGAAAAACTATAAAAAATAATCATAAAATTACAACTATTTATACTGACAGTAAGTCTGTGTACAAAGATACTTTATACTGTTAACGGACTATCGACATAATGCATGGGATAAAGGGAAGTACTTTAGTGAATTAACGTTGGCCCTGTATAATGGTTCTTGATGTTGAAGAATCCTTGAAAATATAATTGTCCTCGTAAGGAATAGAAACTCTGGTAGTCTTTCTCTCCAAAAGGCCTGAGCCAGTAATGTTTGTGAAACAGAATGTGCAACCTTCTTTGACGAATGCAATAACGACAAAACACAATGTTGGTATCGATTTCCCTTCAAGAAACGTACCTTCGTGTGTTTATACACGTTTAGCGAAGGGACTCGTTGTTAAATGCCGCTTAGACAAAAACAGGCGCGTACCTCACTGTTCATGGTCGAATATAGATATGTGGACGATTATGTACCAAAAAAGCGTTAAGAACATAGCGAAAGGGTGCAAATGTGTAGACTGGTGGATAAGCAAATGCTCTATGGTTTTGAAGGAATTTGAAGACAAAAGGTATTGGAAGACGGTTTACTATTGGTGTAGGAGGACAGTACTGTATATATGAAGAAGAAAGGACTACGGAGACCGTAGGTGTAGTAAGACGACGGATGGTGGTAGTGGGAAGCAATGTCTGGGGAGACGGTAGCTGTAGAAAGATAATTCGTGTAGGAGGACAATGAATATATGAAGATATAGTGCATGTAGGAGGACAATAAATGTAGGAACGTCATTGGTGTCCTCTTCACTAGCCAAGAGTTTTATTCCGAGCTACTCTGCATTACAGCCCTTGGCGGATCTATTGATTTGATATTTATTCACCATAAAAAAATATATAAATAACACTCAGTTTACAAAACATCGATGATAATTAATACAGAAATACGATTGAATACATATATTGTAAGTAGTAGACCGGCGGGAATAAAACCCCAGGGGGCTTGTTCTATCCCTCAATATAAACATTATATAAATAAAGTATGCAAAGTATAGAAGCATTTACTACGTGGTGATATGATATGTAAATAAATATTTATAGAATTAAATAAATAGGTTTATATTATATTTATAGAAATAAATAAATAGATACATGTCCTATTCACAGAAATAAATAACTAGATATAATATTTACAGAAATAAACAAATAGATATATATTAAATTTACAGAAATAAATAGATATATATTGTTTATGTGTAATAGAGACTGGTCAGTCGTCAAGCAGGTATGATTTTAATTTTGATTTAAAGAGGGAAGTACTTGTAATATTTTTTAGGAAGATGTGCAACTTATTCCACTCGTGTTCTTAGAATTCGAAGTGAATAAATCGGTCTGAATAGGTCAAATTCACTGTTTCGAGTCTGGTAGTAATTTGTGTTTGATTGCGTGCAAGGTGAAGAAAGTATGATAGGACGAGGGGAGCATGTGCTGATGAGAAAATGTATGTGCAATAATTAGAGATGAATATTGACTGAGTTGAGGAATACGAAGTATGTTAGCTGTTTGAACAGCGCTTCTGTGTGTTCAAGTTTTCGAGAGAGAGTTATCACTCGTATAGCGCGGTTTTGGAGAAGATTTAGTGGTTGAAGATGGATGATGTAGGTCTGACCCCATAAAATGTTGCCGTAAGTCAGATACGGGAGTACTAATGAAACGTATAGCAAAAAGAGAGATTTTTTATTTAAGTGGAACTTAATATGATTAATTGCACCAATGTTTCGGAGTGTGGTGAATGTGTGTTTTCCAGTTTAATTTTTTATTTAAATATAGTCCGAGAAATTTATACTGTTCCACTTTTTCTATTGCAGTATTATTTATACGAGAGGCTCTATGTTTTGTGAAAGGTTATGGGCGTTGGGTTGAATAATCATATATTTTGTTTTATTAATGTTGAGGGAAAGTCTGTTACTAGAGAACCATGAATGTAGTTTTCTCAGTTCAACACTCATTGTATCTAGGGCATCATTTGGATCTTTAGCAGCGCAGGTTATACTGGTGTCGTCAGCAAAAAGTATAGTATTTATTACAGTTGAGACGTTGCTTATATCGTTGATGTATAATATGAAAAGTGTGGGTCCAAGAATGGAACCTTGGGGAACTCCGTATGTTACAGGCGATGGTAAAGACATATGATTGTTATAATAATGTAATGTGTTCTGTCTTTAAGATAACTTCGGAACCATTCATAGGAGGAGTTTCGGAACCCATAGTTGTACAGCTTAGAGAGTAGAATTTCATGGTTGACTGTGTCGAAGGCTTTAGAGAGATCTAAAAAAGTTATTATACTAGATAATTTTGATTCCTTGGCAGAAAAAAAAAACACACACACACACTTATTTAACCACAAGTTTCGAGTTAAAGCGCTGATAACATATGTTGAATTTTATATTTAAGTTTTGACAATTTGTTTAATTTGTTAAAACACTGTGTATATTGGCGTAGGCTATATACGGAGATTTGGTTTCTGTAGGGGTGGGTAGGCTACTTATGCAATACTCTCATTGAGTTGGTTGAATACCCCCGAACATATCCTTTTTTCGGCAACACTCTACCCACTTTCATTATGGACTATCCCGGTCATTTTTACTAACACAACATTATGATTGGTTGCGTAGAAGTTCCCACGCAACCAATCGTATATGTGTCTAAGTATCCGCAGTATACATGGGAGATTTACATTCAGGCCTACGCGTATAGTTCAATGGGTTAAAACAAACCCCAAATTCTATAGTCTTATCTGAAAGAAACAGTAAACAAATCATTTAACGAAAGTAAATGCTGACATAGAAGTAGGCCTACTTATTGCTTTCGCTTAGAAGATATTATGGTTAGAATGTTTATATGGTTGTAATTCGGGATTTCCATAAAGCTTAAACTAAAAAACATTGATTGTGAATTAACGTCAAAGTAATGAAACAAAAGTTCCAAAGAGGTGATTTTCTAGCATAAAATGTGTTCCTCTAACTTGTTCGCTCGAATCATCAACATTGTCCTCAGCCGAATTCTGACCAATTACACACCAGCTCTTTCGAAAATGCTAATAAATATTTCTACCGGTATAACATCATGTAACCCCCAAATCCTCTATAGACCTGCGTCATTTTCCGGGTTCCACTGATTTGATTAAAACAGTCGCCGACTAACCTCCATGACACAGAGTATAGAACGCTTGGACATAAACCAGGACCATCTTGTGTAGTGATATTTGGTAAATTACCGAAAATTGTGCCATGCAGGCAAGTTACAGCTATATAGATACACCGAGACTATATAGCCAATTCTTTTTTAAAGTTAATTACAAATTTAATTTTTCGTAAATCAAAAAATGGTTCCAATTTATGTTGACCAACATTACATATCTACACATTTTAACGCAGCTGGATTTCTCAATATCTGTGGCAAAGAGTAGGGCCCCGCACCGTGACTTCCTGTGAAGATAGAGATGAGGCTGGTTTATCCCAAAGTTGCAGTCTAGATGGAAAAGCTATAGATGGTACCTGATGATTGCAAAATGGGCTTCCACGCTTTTTGGCAAACGGGCATATCTTAGCAAGAAAGCACTCGTCTCCTTTTTTATACGCCCGATGAAAATCGGACAGATTATGGTATGATCAGCGTCCGTCTGTCCGTCCGTCCGGGTGGCTCCAATCCCTTTCCGGAGCAGAACTTTTGCGATGGTGGATTCGCTATTTTTGTTTTATGCTTGTTTCTATGGATACAAAGTTGGACTTAATGAGAAGTAAATTTTGTTTCCGGAGCAGAACTCGAAAACTATAAGGCCTATCTTTATGAAACTTGGTCGGCAAATTAACCATTAACTGTAGTCGTGCCATGTGCTATTACGGATTCGTCATTTTAAAAATCTGTCCGTCCGTCCAGCTGTTTGTGAAACTTGGTAGACACAAAAGATTGTAGTTGTGCCTTTTGCTATAATGGATTCACCATTTATTTTTAAATTTTCTTATTTCTATGAATACAGGAATATCTTTCTGAAATTTGGTAGACATTCACTATTGGTTGTAATTGTGTCTTTTGCTATCACGGATTCACCCTTAGAACATGTCATGTTGCGTGACATTGTTTGAATTGTCTTAGGTTACAATGGTTATCTCACGAGCACCCCCACGAGGGCGTATGCTGAGTTTAAAAGTCTTGTCTAGAAATGATAAGGAATTGTTTTATAACTGAATCGACTAGTTATGTATACCACAAATTTCACGGCTTTTTATTTATAAAACAAAAAACTGTAAAGAAAAACCATTATGCGCTGTTATAAAAAAAAATAAGCATTTTCGCATACTCGTGTTCGAGAGAGGGGACCACTTGACACGGATTTTTGTTTCCGCTCATTGAAAATATCGGACATCATTTGTTTTTGTTATAGTAAACTTTCCACCCCGTCATAAAGCTATGGTCCATTGATGAAAGCATTTGCATGTTGCTATTTTTTGTTGTTGACTACACTCTGCCGATATTAGCATGGGTAAAAACCAGTCTTGTTAAAATCAGATCTCAAAAACGCTCCCCGTTTTTTGTTTGTCGCTCAATATATAGCGACAAACAAAACTTATTTTCATTAGATTGGTTTTAAATAAAAGGTTTCTCTTTCTGCGGGGCCCGCGGCCATGGATTAGTGGTTAGCGTGTGCGCTAACTAATCCCACTCCAATTTAGCGTTCACGGGATCGAGTCCGTCTGTCGACTCGTATTTGGGTTTCACGTATTTGATTTAAAACGTCGCCGACATACCTTCATGACACTGTATATAGAACGCTTGCATTTGGTTAAAACCGGAAGCGGGCTAACCTCCATGCCTTACGTACAGCCCGCTTGGTCATAAACCTAGTGCCATTT
>JAQQZZ010004281.1:0-11865 GCA_030265115.1 Mopalia vespertina
AAAGTACCATGGTGTACCACGGATTTACCATTGAATGAGGCCAATGTACTGTGGTATACCATGGTATACCATGGTTTGACAACGGTATTTTGGCCTACACCATGGTATTTTTTTATAAAGGTTTAAACGCATGTCAGAGGGGTACTTGAAAGGACAGCGCGATGAAAATAGTTCAAGCAGGTTTTTATTTGAAAAGTGGTAAAAAAAGGAGTGGTGATGTTTTATTTCGCTTTTTGGTGGCAGAACCTACATTTGGTTATAATAGTCGAGACAGGGACAAATCCATTTTCATTTGAGTAAACCGTCACCTCCTTACCTCCATGGCTTGCGTATAGACAGCTTGGTCAAAAACCAGGACCATTTTGAATGTAGTGATGTTAGGTAAATTACCGAAAATGCGAAGTTGTCGCCGGGCAAATTACAGCTGTATAAATACAACGGGACTATGCTATGATTTTATTCAGCTGTCGATCAATGCAATTCCTTTTTTCAAGATACTGAAAAAAATATTTATTCTTAAAACAAAAAATTGTTCCATTTTATGTTGAGTATTTTCGTTATTTTAGGATAAGAGCTTCTAATTCAGAAAATTGTGCAGCTTGAAACACGTCGGGAATCGTACCCATGAACCCCAGAGTCAGGGAACCGAATCGCCAGCAGTAAATGCTGATCCACATTAAACATTTTCACATTTTTAAGCAGCTGGATTTTTACTTAACTGTGGCTAAAAGTAGAGCACCGTCTATTGACTTCCTGGTAAGATAGTGATGACACGGGTGCATCCCAAAGTTGAAGTCTGCGTTGAAAAGCTAAGTGGTCCTTCATGGTTACAAAATGATCCATTTATACAAAATGCTGATTTGTTTACTTATTTTTTTATTTTTTTCTCGAAATAGTAAGTGTCCCACTTTATAAAGACAGTTATTTTGTCTCATAAGTCAATAATCGGACAACCTTTCTTTAATATTTGGTAATATCAAGTCTAATTCTCTTTATAAATCCAAATTAAATGCACACTAAATGGAAAATGTGAATAACATTTAATTCCTTGGTAATATCACACTGGTAACTAATGTGTTGATTGTTCAACACTGTTTACCTAGTTACATTTTGTTTTGTCTTCTTGTTTCTTTATTAATGCAGTTAAAGTTAAATTATTTAAATGTGCTGATTAATTTCTCTTATGCTTGTGACATAATTTAACTCGTCGCTAACATACATATCTCGGGGGAGGCAAGCAAATTTGTCTCTTAATTTATTCAATATATCTTTTTTTTGGTATTATTGACAAATTGTGATTTAATCTTTGGTCAATAAGAATCAACCAACTAATACATTATTTGTCTGTATGTTTATCTATATGTTCATCCTTGTTTGGATAATGTAAGAATTGCATAGGCTTTGACACAGTAATAAGGACATTAGTTGGCAGAAATTGGGTTATCTATTAAATAGGCTTAGATGATGACTCTGCAAGATGAAGACTAGTTTTATATCCAGGATTAACGAAACAAGCTTATATAGGCTATTTATATAAGCATTGCGTTGGATGCTTCGTGTGGCTGTTTATCTGGATAATTTTCAGGGAATGGTTCATCCCATTTTGTCTTAAGTTAGTATGCATTGTGGTTAAAGAGTGCGCTTCAGTTGATTATGCGTTGGACTACTGAACGCCAATAAAACCTATGTAGCGAACATCAAAACTGAGTTGAAGCCGTCTTACGACCCCAGTGGTAGTCTGGTAGTGTGGTATTGTATTAATGAGGTTTTCACAGTTTTCCTAACATTACAGCCTCTGCAAAGGCGTCGTTTAAGGGAAATTCTCTTGTTTTCTACACCTAAACAATAAACAAATTGCAATCATATTTATCCAGTTTTCTGTTGTAATTAAGCCACCAAAGAGTTGTTTTGATCATGTTAGACTGCAGCAGGGAACGACGACAAAAGAACCAGCACGACTGCCGTGTGGTCCTGTTGATTTAGGAGAAGAGGTTATGTTTATTCTGTCTGTTCAAATGAGTAAATTATGCATTACAGATCGTTAGGTTGCATCAAATATTTAATAAGACGATATAGCGTTGGATCACATCAATTATTTAATAATACGACAGAACGAAGAAATTAAGTACGGGGCTACAACGGGCACGGAAACATTGTAAATATACGTGGGATAATTTATAACATTTTACTAGAATGATATTATTTAGTGAAGAGAACCATTTTAGTGTGAATTCATTAAACGTTTTCTACTCACAATTAATGGATGGTTTTATTGAAAGACCAGTGTAAGCTTATCTTTGTGACAAGAATGCATTAAACAATAGAGTAATACGTTGTCTCACTTCAAATTGTTTTAGTAACAACTTCGATTTATCTCTTTGCCTTTAATAGTTTATTTGACTTCGGCCATATTCTACGGTTATAAATGCTAGGGCTATGTTGGTTATTTATCAGCTAACTAGCAATAACTATAGAAAGACACACTAAAAGAAATGCATGGGAAATAATGTAAGCGCTCGTATAACGCACTTTCATCATAAACCGAAAATGAGGTCACCTAATATATGGAAATGTTTTAAAAGGCAACCTACGTGTCATAAAGTAGCATCAGTAAAGTAAAGACAATCTGAATATTTAAAAAAATGTTGACGGACTATTAAGAACTGAGATTTTTCGAGAGCTGACAAAAGGTTTTTTTTATATCTGGAGTTCGACAAAAGGTTTAAGAATACAGCACCGATATAAGTAAAGCTTAACACAACAAGAGGACTATAGTCAGGCAGACATAAGCGGTGTTTGATGGTGTACGTGAAACACTTTTATGGACAAGAAAGCATAGTGCCTTGCATTTGACGCGTAATGGAAATAAACTTACCTGCTAACTTGTCTTGCTGGCAAACGGAAGATTGTGGCTGGGAAATTTCGTGGTTAACTGCAAATTACCGCCTCTAAGAGGTATTGGCTGAGCTGGAGTCCACAACGTCGACTAGTTAATGCCTTTGATAGGAGAGCTAAGGTAAATGTGACTGTTAAACCATAAAGCTGTGACACTAGACACGTCATGTCATTCCTGTAAACCGCAATCCACACCTCTCCTGACTTCTTCTACTAACCAAATATGGAAATATACGATTCGAGAAAGAACCTTTTATCAAAACTGTCAACACAACAAGGCTTCTTTCATAGCATCTGTCATACAGAGTGCGAATGTGTGAATGAATTTTTGTTTCTTCCAACACTTGTTTCCGGACTACATCCTGTTTGCCATGTCTCTATGTCTTCTAGTTTCTAAGGTAATTGCAAGTTTAGATTTTGCATTTATGCATTTCTTTACATTCACCATAAACCATATAACCTTGGCAATAGAAGTCACCACAAGGTACATCATACCAATACTAAAAAGAGTTAATTTGCTGCGAAGTTGACAATAATGACAAGTTGATAAAATTTGTCCTTCGCTCAAAGAAATAACAGATCAAAACAACACGTGATCATTTCTCAAGGACGTTACACATATGATTGTGTTTTTTAAAAAATAACTTTTAATCTTTTAAGAAGGTGCTATGTTTTAAAATCCACCATGTCTGTACTTCCACATATTAAATCAGCTAATATAAGGATTTAGTTTTTACAATCTTGCGTGTTCAAAAATTGCACCGTTTTCTTATAAAATCTTCTTTAGCATCAATAAAGAATAACGCTTGTCATAATTTTGTTGTAAGATCAGTAGTTCATTGCGAATGTCGTACTTAAGTGCCTGGTTTGTCATCCAACAGTTGAGAAAGGTACGAGTGTGGAAATAGTTTCCAATGAATCTCCTTCAAAGGCTGTAGCTTTGAGATGTGATTTATGCTCAGAGGAAATTTGTTTTTTAATATACATTTATTATTGTTAGGGCCAGATCATTATCACAACAAAAACTATCGATAATAATTTATAAAGACACATAATATCCTTTCAGAAGGCGAACGAAGTCATACAGCAATGCTTTCAATGCACAATTGGTTTAAGGCAATGCATTGCTTCCAATGACACTGTTGGCGAGGGCCATTGGGTAGCCTAGGCGCCGGGAATTTCGGGTCCTAGGTCGTCGGTGACGCGTTCTGAGGTATTTTGGGACAGTAAATGTCATGTTTCCATATTCTATTGATGTTTTCATATTCGCTATATAGGCCAGCTATGTGTTTTATAATACGAACTACAATAAACATCGCCTCTTGGCGAACAGCAGGTCAATTATCTAAACAGTCCATTGTACTCTTCTTTATCTTCTGAGCATTGAAATGACCAATTTCCACAACGGTTACAGAGCTACAGGACGTAACCTAATTGGTCATTTGTTGACAATTATGTCAAAAGAAAGACCGTAAAGCTATATACTTATAATGTGTAAACATAAATCGCATGTATTCCCCGAACTTCAAGACTTGGCTGAGCGGACTAGCTAGGTTTTGGCAGTTAATCATGTAAATCTAGTATGCATTGGTGATTTTTATATAAACGGCAAGCTACTTATTTGAGATTCCTTAGCTGCGTTACAATAAGGCAAATACAAGTTGTAAGATTATTCACGTGCTCAATGGTTTCATTTAAGTAATGTACTGTGTGTTCTATCTATTGACACCCATCTAATATAAATGAAACAAATTATGCCCAATGCTCGAGGATCCCTGCGAGTTGTATGGCTTTTCTGAATAACTATTCCATGAGTACATCCTGAATTCTGACCCACGCTCTTTTTCTCATTCCTACAAAGCCCGAAAAGTAATGATGCTGATCATCCCACTGAGTGAAGTCGCCACGATTACAATATGTATATACGCACGATCGAGGACCCAGGAAGGAGGGATATATTTTCTGAATGACCATTCCATGAATTATAACCTGACTGACAAACTCTCGCCTGCCATTGTAACTCTTTTACCTAACATGGATAAACCCAATCAGATAGGTTTTAATGTTATACAATGAGCTATACAAAGGATGTATGGATTAAACTGAGATTGAACACTGGTATATGATTAATTAACCGCCATCTATCTTTCATTCATCAAACTCAACTCTTTCTTCATCAAACTCAACTATTTCTTCATCAAACTCAACTCTTTCTTCATCAAACTCAACTCTTACTTAATCAAACTCAACTCTTTCTTAATCAAACTCAACTCTTTCTTCATCAAATTCAACTCTTTTGTCATCAAACTCAACTTTTTCGTTCATCAAACTCAACTCTTTCTTCATCAAACTCAACTTTTTCGTTCATCAAACTCAACTCTTTCATTCATCAAACTCAACTCTTTCATTCATCAAACTCAACTCTTTCATTCATCAAAATCAACTCTTTCATTCAACTTGAAACATAATTTAACAGCAGGCCTACTGGACTTTACATAAAACAATTAAATGTTATGAAATAATTTCTACCGTATCCAAATTTGGAAAATTAATCTTCCTCTAGTGCAAAGTAAAGACAACATACTACAAATGTGCTATGTCACATAGCAACGTCTATCAACGTCTATCGATGGTTTATATAGGCCTACCTTATATAAAATGGACGTCTATCGATGGTTTATATAGGCCTACCTTATATAAAATGGACGTCTATCGATGGTTTATATACGCCTACCTTATCTGATAGGCTTCTAGACATATTGACACATTTCCTGTATACTACAATATAAATTAGTCGGATTTAATCCAAGTTTTAAGTCGATAAACTTTTTGGTCATCAAGTTAAGTGAGAATAATAAGAAATGGTTATCAAAACAAGTGAGCATGCTGAGAAATGGGTATCAATAAATGAGAGCATGCTAAGAGATGGTTATCAAAAGATTTGTACTAAGAAATTGTTGTTCAGAGTAGTGGGCAGACTTGTAGAGATAATTATAGAGAAGGGATTCTTCTAAGAAATCGTTATAGAGAAGAAAATAAGTATCCTTAGAAATGGTTATCAAGAGACGTGTGTTTGATGAGACTGGTTATCAAAGAACGTGTGTTTGATGAGACTCATTATCAAAGAACGTGTGTGTAATGAAACTGGTTATCAAGAGACGTGTGTCCGATGAGACTGGTTATGGAGGAACGTATGTTACATGAGACTGGTTATCAAGAGACGTGTGTCTCATGAGATTGGTTATGAAGGAACATGTGTTTGATGAGACTGGTTATCAAGATACTTGTTTAAGACTGGTTTGCAAAGAACGTGGTTTTGGTGAGACTGGTTATCAAAGAACGTGTGTTTGAGACTGGTTTTTAAGAGATGTGTGTTTGATGAGACTGGTTTTCAAGAGACGTGTGTTTGATAAGACGGGTTATCAATACACGTGCGTTTGATGAAACTGATTATCAAGAGATGTTCTAAAGACTGGTTATCGAGAGACGTGTATCTGATGGGACTGGTTATCAAGGAGCGTGTTTTTGATGAGACTGGTTATCAAGAAATGTGGTTGATGAGACGGGTTATCAATACACGTGCGTTTGATGAGACTGGTTATCAAGAGATGTACTTAATACTGGTTATCGAGAGACGTACGTTTGATGAAACTGGTTATCAAGAAATGTGGTTGAGACTGGTTATCGAGAAATGTGGTTGAGACTGGTTATCAAGATACGTGTGTTTGATGAGACTTGTTATTTAGAGACGTATGTCTGGTGAGACTGGTTATGAAGGAACATGTGTTTGATGAGACTGGTTATCAAGGCACGTGTGTTTAATGAGACTGATTATCAAGAGACGTGTGTGTGTTTGATGAGACTGTTTATCAAGAGTCGTGTGTTTAATGAAACGTGCGTCTGATAGGAATGTCATCAATAGAAGTTATTTGATGAGACTGGTTATCAAGAGACGCGTGTTTAATGATACGTGCGTCTGATAGGAATGTCATCAATAGAAGTGTGTTTGATGAGACTGGTTATCGAGAGACGCGTGTTTGTCTGGTGAGACTGTTTATGAAGGAACATGTGTTTGATGAGACTGGTTATCAAGGCACGTGTGTTTAATGAGATTGATTATCAAGAGACGTGTGTGTGTTTGATGAGACTGTTTATCAAGAGTCGTGTGTTTAATGATACGTGCGTGTGATAGGAATGTCATCTAGAGACGTGTGTTTGATGAGACTGGTTATCAAGTGTCGTGTGTTTAATGATACGTGCGTCTGATAGGAATGTCATCAAGAAAAGTGTGTTTAATGATACGTGCGTCTGATAGGAATGTCATCAAGAGAAGTGTGTTTAATTGATGAGACTGGTTATCAAGAGTCGTGTGTTTAATGATACGTGCGTGTGATAGGAATGTCGTCAATAGAAGTGTGTTAGATGAGACTGTTTATCAAGAGTCGTGTGTTTAATGATACGTGCGTCTGATAGGAATGTCATCAAGAGAAGTGTGTTTGATGAGACTGGTTATCAAGAGTCGTGTGTTTAATGATACGTGCGTCTGATAGGAATGTCATCAATAGAAGTGTGTTTGATGAGACTGGTTATCAAGAGTCTTGTTTTTAATGATACGTGCGTCTGATAGGAATGTCACCAAGAGACGTGTGTTTGATGAGACCCGTTATCAAGAGACGTGTTGTCGACGAGATTGTTTATCAAGAGATGGGTGTCTGGTGAGACTGGTTATGAAGGAACATGTATTTGATGAGACTGGTTATCAAGGCACGTGTGTTTAATGAGATTGATTATCAAGAGACGTGTGTGTGTTTGGTGAGACTGTTTATCAAGAGTCGTGTGTTTGATGATACGTGCGTCTGATAGGAATGTCATCAAGAGTCGCGTGTTTAATGATACGTGCGTCTGATAGGAATGTCATCAAGATACGTGTGTTTGATGAGACTGGTTATCAAGAGACGCGTGTTTGATGAGACTGATTATCAAGAGTCGTGTGTTTAATGATACGTGCGTCTGATAGGAATGTCATCAAGAGACGTGTGTTTGATGAAACTGGTTATCAAGAGACGTGTTTAAGACTGGTTATTATAGAGAAGTGCGTTCGATTTGATTTGTTTTTAAGGAACGTGTGTTTGATGAGACTGGTTATCAAAGAACGTGTGTTTGACGAGACTGGTTATTTAGAGACGTATGTTTGATGAGACTGGTTATCAAGGACCGTGTCTTTGATGAAATTGTTTATCACGAACTATTTGTCAAGACATGTGGTGGATACGAAATAATTTACATTAGAAGAAAGATTGGCTAATTTAAATGAGTGCTTGAAGATGGGAGCTTGTCTCGAATGATTGCCACGAGAAATCACCTTGGTACGAAACGATTGCCACGCGAGGAAAGATTGGTAATTAAAATGAGAGAACTTAATACGAAATGATTGCCAAAGGAAATGAGCTAGGTACGAATAGATTGCCTATGGAAGAGAGACTGGTAAATTTAAATGTAGAAAATGATTACAAACCTAAATGAGAGTGATGTGAAATAATTGCCTAGAATAGAGAGAATAGTAAATTGAATTCAATGCCATGCCAAAACAAATGATTTTTAACGGAACATAATGTGATGAGAAATGATTGTCAAATTATTGCAAAGAGAATCAAGCTGTATAAATATGTGCATTAAGTGGAATCTGTTGCAATAGAATTGAGCTTTTTCCGACCATCGTTGTTAAAAACAACAACACAGGACTACACTATAAGATGTATTTAATATGATCTTCTATTCATGCCGTATACCATCGGTTTGCATATTTCATGAGAATTACTATCTTCTTCCAGATTTAACATAAATCACCCTGCCTTAGATCAATAACAGATGCCCAAGTATAACAATACACAAGAAATAAGTTAGATATATCTCCCACTATAACATATTGATTACTGTTTAGGATTTTGCTGGAACCCCAAGGTTGAACATGGACAACAACTCCTTTATCCATTATATTTAAAGTTGAACATTCAAACTTAGTGATGGTGGGAAAAATGTATTCGAAATTTTAATTTTAATACTAATTTAGTATGCCAGTGAGCATATTATAGTCAATTAGAATGTGTGATTAATGGTATTATCTATGTACTTTGGTGTTTTGTCATATATTGAGGTGGGA
Source organism: Mopalia vespertina (assembly GCA_030265115.1). Lineage (NCBI taxonomy): Eukaryota > Metazoa > Mollusca > Polyplacophora > Chitonida > Mopaliidae > Mopalia > Mopalia vespertina. Next base: position 9,056 of record JAQQZZ010004281.1, read on the forward strand.
TGTAGATTAATTAAAATCGATAAATCATCTAATGTTCTAGATAATCTCACAGAGACAGCTTTCTAAATAGATCTTAATCCAGAGTTGTGATGTAGGTAACTGTAGACATCTCGAGAGAAGGTAATCACCATTTACATGGTATATCAAGTATCGATAAATATGTAACAAACAAGATATTCAGTATGGTTAAGGTATAAATCAGCCTACAAGCCCATATAGAAATTAACCAATGAATATATCCGCTAAAGAGAATGAGTGTTACAACCTGCCTGATACAGAGTGAAGTTTCACCTTAACCAGTAGGTCCTTTAGATTTTTGTTTCTCCTAATGCTATAATGGGTCTTTGTGAGAGAGGAGTAGACATTTTAGGTACAATATTTTGATATTCCTTTTTCAGGCGACTAGCAAACTGGGTGTTTGGTTGGGGCATATTGGAAAACAAATGGAATTATATCTTTTTCAGACCCTTTACCTGGTTTCCAATCGAAACCCAGTGGATACAACGTTCGAAGAAGTTTGATCCTATAAGCTTCTTTTTCTTAGCGTTTCGTTCGGTTTCCTCTTTTGAGGGAAGAATTTGTGATTTTAAATTCGCATGATTTCATAGAAATCTTTAACCGAATGATCAACAAGAGAGAAATGTTCAGCAATTGGGGATATGAGTTTTAACATGATGAAACTCTTTCATCATGTTTTGATAAAACTGGGATGCCTGTTGGCAATTTGTTGTAGGTGGTAATCAATAAGTTCCGATACGTGGTAAGATTCTGATGAACAATCTGATATAATAGGTCTGTACCTGGAGGCATAGATGGTTGAGGACATTTCTCCTGTGGTTTGTGAATGTTAGGGAGAATGTAAAAAAAAGTCTGCAAGTAGATAATCACCTTGCAAGCGACTGTGTTAAGGATCTACATGGTGACCCGGGGAGAGTGATATAAACCTTTACCTGTATTTCTCTTTTGGGAGATTTCTATGCCAATGCAGTGTACACTTAGCGGTTACATCAGTACAGATGAACTTTTAAATGATTCTGTTGAACTGGACAAATTCCCAGTTCAATTTTCACACATTAAAAAGGTTTAAAAGTAATTCAAAAAATACCATTATTAAGGTACTTATGCTGTCAAGGGAAAACAAAATATTGGGGGTTTAAATGTATCGAATTTCTAAGAGCTAATCTGTTAGTAATAAATAGAAGGATAAAGGATTTGTAAAACAGAATCAAAAGTTGTAAGTGTTATAGGTACTGCTGTAATAAACTCAAGTCTCTTTCCAGTAGCAGTTATTATAGTTTTCTGGATTTATCATTCATTTTCCGATTGTGTTATGTCTGAAATGGAATAATAATGCTGACTTTGTAAAAAGTGAAAAAAGAACTTAGAAATGGAACACATCCAAAGGAATATATTTTATCGAAAATATCGACATAGAGTTACAGTATGCCTTTGACAGTATGGATACATTATAAAAAATCTATTCTTAAACTTCGTGAAGATGAACAAATACACAGACTAATTCTACTGTTGATATTTACGAATGGCTGAATGATTCGTTTGTTTATTTGACTGGGGTTTAACACCGTACTTAAGGTAATCTCACTCATATGAGTCGTGCCAACCTAATGGGTGAAGGAAACCCCCCTCGAAGCCACTGGCAAAAAACTAAGACAAGACAGGACAAAAACAGGAAAATTACAGGACGTCAAAGAAAAGCATCACAAACAGATCGGCTTCACGTTGCCCCTTATGTCTGAGAGCACCAGGGCAACACTCCGCATATTTGAATGAAAGCGCTATTAAGAAAACATTGAGAAATAATTGAGTACATGGAATGCCTAGAATACACAATGAAATTAAAAAGCTATGGTTGCGGTCAAAAACGAAAGGAATTATTTTTTGCTAAAATCCTCTTTCTGAAGTTACCCAGTGCAGCCAATACGAAGTATGAAAAATAAAAGTAAAGCTTACAAAAAAAGAATGAAAATTGCTTTTGGAAATATGAGCCGAAATTAGGATTGTCAAGTTCAAACATCCAAAGACGCTTTGGAGTCTTTGACATAAAGCGGAAGCACAATTTACAAGAACCTATTTACATTCATATCTACGACCAGAACTTTAAAATATTTCCCATACAACAGTAAAAGTACAAATAGAAACATTAGGACCATTTATTTTTGAAGAGTTAGATTAAACCAATTACTGAAAGTGAAATAAAACATGTTATTAGTAATCTGAAATTCAATAAGTCACCCGGTGTGAATGATATATAACAAACGAGTATATTAAGGCCTTGTTGGACCCCTTGGTCGATTGTCAGAACACCTGTTGTATTTAGTCTCTTATATAGAAGAATATAAATATGTACCATATATATTCTGAATAAATGAAGAGAGAAAAATTTGCTTGCCTCCACCGGGATTCATATATGTATATATTTTGGGAAAGTTTGTATACTCAGGATTACATATATGTGAATGTGGTGAAAATCCAATTATTAATTCTATAAATGTTGCAAAATGAGTAAATGTCAACAGAAAAATCAGACTGCATTTTTCATGGTTTATTTTTCGAAGTGCAATAACGGTAAGACAAAATAAATTATTTGACCGAATAGAATAGTCCTTGAACTAGTAAACGGTGCCTCATTTTTTAAATAATTTTTCATTAGAACGATCCCAGTGGATTTTTTGTCTATCCCACCTTGGAAAGTCTTATAAAAATGTAAAATTTAAAAATCAAGGACGAACTTCTAAAACACGAGGCACCGTTTACTAGATCGCATTGTGCTCTTTACAATGGTACAAATT
>JAQQZZ010004292.1:0-11865 GCA_030265115.1 Mopalia vespertina
TTAATGTATGAGTTAGCCACCAAAGCGGAGACTAACTGTGTGTGTTTAATGTATGAGTTAGCCATCAAAGTAGAGACAAACTGTGTGTGTTTAATGTATGAGTTAGCCACCAAAGCGGAGACTAACTCTATGTGTTTCATGTATGAGTTAGCCATCAAAGAGGAGACTAACTGTGTGTGTTTAATGTATGAGTTAGCCATCAAAGAGGAGACTAACTCTGTGTGTTTGCTGTATGAGTTAGCCATCAAAGTAGAGACTAACTCTGTGTGTTTAATGTATGAGTTAGCCACCAAAGCGGAGACTAACTGTGTGTGTTTAATGTATGAGTTAGCCATCAAAGTAGAGACTAACTGTGTGTGTTTAATGTATGAGTTAACCATCAAAGTAGAGACTAACTCTGTGTGTTTAATGTATGAGTTAGCCACCAAAGCGGAGACTAACTCTGTGTGTTTAATCCTAATAATTGTACAGCTGGTGTCATTGTTAAAGGACTGTTTTTATTAACTGAAAGTAGAGGATAACTTGAATTGACGGAGTGACAGGGTGGGACAGTGGATATTACGCAGTGAAGTTTGAATACCATAAATGTTACTCGAGTGAATAGTTGAAATGATGATCTTTTCCACAGTTACGGCTCAGTTAAAAGAGTTTCCTATCAGAAACGATATAATCATTTTAATCACCGAGTTACACATACGAGGTAATATTATTCTTATATTTTATATTTTTCAATTGACCCAACACGACCGGAAGAGGTTCCAGGTATATATTGTAGCTTGATTATTTTACATTATATTCATACATGTTCCAATAATAAGTCATGCTTCAAACGTCTTTTTGACGAAATGAAGGAGATATATTTAGTGCTTTATGTACATTCTTAGAAAAATGGCTCTAATAGAACCAATAAAGGTATTTTAGTTGATGGTTCTGGTGGATCCCTTTGTGGTTCTGGTTCCATATAAAACAATCGTATTTTCCTAATAACTGTCTAAGAATCATCATATGTCTGAAAATGCATGCGATTCTTCCTACAAAACGTGGTAGTTTATATCAAGGTTAGGCCATACAATTCTATATATTGGAAAGTAAATTCTAGAAATGTGGTATAGTTCGATAAAATCAATAGGTTAGGAAGACATATGGGTCGTAGATATCGCAATCTACATTTTTGTTGCTCTTGTGTTGCCTGGGGAGCTAAACTACGTGTTCTAAGATAAATACAGTATTGTAAACTCTTCCAACAGATAGGCTTGATCTGGATATACGTTCTTCTGATCATTTTAAATTACAGAAATGTTTGAGGGACATTTGACGAGCCTCTAATGTTTGACCTAAAGGTGAGTTATAGTGTATCAAGAACGAGCTGGCTCAACCATTGCTAACTGGAATAAAAAATATACCATTAATTTCACATCAGCGGTGGAAAAAGTCTTCGAATGGTAACTTTTTTTTATATCACAATGACTGGAAAACTAGACATTAGAATGACGTAAAGTTTCGACCAGTCCGCCATTGTGTCCAATACTATTTATCTGTAGTACTGTAGGTTGTACATAGCAAGCCAAACAACGTGGCGACAACGTTTGATTTGGTCGTGTAAGTACGGTGTTACGTTGTTGCAACGGAATTATGTGGACTGCCAGTTATGTTGCCACAACCTTAGAATACAACCACACAGCAGCGAAACAGAAACGTATAATAGCTACGTTGTAATAGTGTTGTTGCATCATGCAACGTTTTCACAGCATTGTTATTACGTTGTACAAAACGCTACCAATTCACAACTAAATCACAATGAGTCGATTTGTGTTGTTACAACGTTAAACTAAAACCTTTTTTTCTGTGACGTTTTGACAACGTTATAATAACGTTGTATCAACTGGTACATACTAACAACCAAATTTCAGTTTAGATTTAGGTTGCAGTAATGTTGTTATTTGGTTACTGTGCAACATTACCAGTGTATAGCTGGTATACAACGTTGCAGCTACGTAGTGTGTTTGCTGGGTATCGAAAACAGACCGCATTCGGAATATGGTCATATTCCTCATTTACATGAATCAAATAAAACTAAATTTTTGTAATGACAGAAATTGATTGCTTGAAGAAGTTGGGCTACTATTTATAAGCATTTTGATTGAAGGGATTACTAGAGTAACTGTGTTTAAAAACCCAATGTAGGCTGCAGATCACCAAAATGAACTATTGTGTCTTTCGTGTGATTGGTATTCTTGTTTCAAGACCAAATGTATCGGTTTCCTATGCCATTTAAAATTAAAATGATTAACAGTATAGCAAATAATTGGCTACTGGTTGACGGTACCGGTGCTAGTTTTGCGAAACATCCAGGGTCTTTCCAGCAGATAATAAAGAGTCAACACTCACAGAAAAGAACTGGACCTTTTAAAAATTGTTTGTTCTTCTTTAGCATCATAACGCTGTCCGTAACCGAAACTTGAGATGGCCCGGTTGAGTCGTCCCTTATACGATTGGTTCGGAATACTGTAAGTATAAACATGGACATGGGGTTACAATCACAAAAACGTAGTAAAGCTAAATCTGAGTGCATTGTCCATAACAATACAACACAGACTAAGTGTCACTATAATAATGTTTAAAATCATCTAAAATCGCTTTGTAAATTCTTAACCCGTGTGAATGTATTGACGTCCGTGTGAATGTATTGACGTTTATTTGCTGCAAATTCTATACATTTGTGCAGGCGGTTGGGAGGTAGCTTTGTGTTGCCCTGGAGTCGGTTGCTCGAAGCTCTATTAAATTTAATCCTCTTTTAGATGACGTCACGCCATGTTGAAGGTCTAACTCTAACCCGGTATTAGCGATTTAATCTGGTGTAAGAGGCTAATCGTCTTTCGAGCAACTGGCCCCTGATGTTCTCACAGCTAAGGGGCAGCCAATCTGTTTGTGACACCTTTGTAGACTTACTGTGTCCTGTGATTGTCCTGTATTTGTCCTGTCTTGTCTTTGTTTGTTGCCAATGGCCTTTAGGGTGATTTCCTTCATCTGTGTGCTGGCACGTCGCCATATGGGTACGGGGTTAAACCCCAATCAAACAAACAAACAAACAAACAAATAAACTATGTTTTTGTATCCGCACATTTACCGCTATTAAGCATGAGGGAAACTGGCTGACATCTTATAGGCCTATCAATGAATAACCTCCCTCAGGTCATTCATAAATAATTATGTTATGTGAATATTAGTTATAAAATCGGATAGATTAAACGTATAACCATAATATTCACATATTTCAAATAGTCGGCAACCATTTATTTACCGCGCTACAGCACTCTCACCCCAGGGCCAACTTTCACAAAGCCTCCTTGACCTTAACACCTAAGGGGATACTTAAGAGGACAATTTAGCCTCTTTAGACTTTAGGGGCTTTGTGAAAGAGGCTCGTCTCCTTAGTTTAGGGAAAAGCTAAGGTCACCTTGGCTTAAGGAGGCTTTGTGCAAGTGGATCTGGCCTATGGTGGGTTTTTATATATATTGTAAATGGCATTTTATTCGAGCCGATATCACCTACCGATGGGAGACGGCATCATCATTTAGAATAAAATCGTCTTAAAGTGTACAGATACATATTCATTCATAATTGTTTACTCTTTGCAGCATCATACGACACGAACCGTCTTTTAGATGTCCTCAGAAGTATAGAAGAGGACACCAAAGTTAATGGGAGGACGTGCATTCACTTTGTTCCCAGGACAAACCAACACGATTACATCTACATTAGACGGGAAACAGGGTGAGGTTGGAGGCAGTTTGACACGTCTAAGTCTGAACATTATAAGTCTATTATTTTACTCTCTTAGTAAAGCATCTGAAATTGACTGATATATTGTTCATTGATAATAACTTATAAATAACAGCAGAATAAACAAAAAAATTTGATAAAATCGTAAAGCTGAAACACTTCCGTACCTGCAAAAAAAATATTTGTTACAAGGTACTTTTAATTACTTGGAAGTCATCGATTAAATTAAGCAGTGATTATATGCACACAAATCAAATCAGATATAAAAATATCATATATATATATGATTGACCTGTGTTTGACGATACATTCAACGCCCTGATGTTCATTTTGTAATGCATTATAAATATATTTGCCAATCTCCTGTTGTTTACCATGGAGGTCAACAGGTTATCTCCCTTGGCCACGGTTGTGAAAGAAAAGGAACACAAGATCACGAGGTTATTCATTCCCTAGGTTTCTGGCACGAACAGAGTCGATATGATAGGGATGCTTACGTTACTTCTTCACTGGAATAATCTAGAGCCTGGTTAGTTATATCATTTAAAGTATATGCTATAACGCGAAAAACACCCGTGAGTTCCCACAACCCAAATAAAAAATACACATGGGTTCATGGTAATTCAGAATTTTAATTAGTTTAGTCACATTGTCAAGGATGAGTTTCTTTTAATTTTTTTGGATTTTCCGAAATATGGAAACACATTGTATTCGTATCATTGTTATTTTACTGGAAGTTAATTTTGAGTCTTTTGAGTGTAAATAATGCTATTTTAGAGTGGCCCTTGTTTATGTTAAAGCCATGTAAATTATGTCGGAGTTTAAAACTTTTCCTGACCTATTAAGCTATATTTTATTTTCATAGATTGTTTCGAAGCATTTCGTCTAGCTTGTTTTTTTCATGTGACCAATGCGTCTATATTCTGATTATTGCCTATCTCAAACTTTTTTCGAGTTTAGCATAATTTAAACCACATGTTTTATAATATATATTTAATCTGTTTTGTTTCTCTGGTCCTATGTTGGCTGTATTTGTTTTACTTCAAAGTCTGGGAACAAAGATAAAGGAGAAAACAGGAACCAACTAAAGATATGACGTCATGTTGCAGTTATTGAAAAGTTTTGTTGAAAAATCTAGACGAAGGAATTTCGATCATCAGAAGCTGTTTATAGAAAGACCTCAACTGCTATCTTCAACATTCCAGAGCGTGAACTTCCCGCCAATAATAAACACGAGAGAACGAGGCCTATGCTAGCTTCTTTTAAGATGGTAATCCGTTTACAGTGTTTTGCCAAGTTATTTGTCAAGGACCATACTCTAGCGTAAACAATGAGAATAAAAAGTTACTGATAACGAATTGAAATTTAAACTGTGAAGTGAAATGTTATAAAGGAGTTATGTATCTGATCCCATTTCTTGGATAGCTCCTGGTGTTTACAGCTGACACCATTCCAGATTCGCTTATGTTAGGCTGTGTGAGAAAACCACACGGATCAACCACGTTCTATTAATTATCGATATAAAGAAGATGACACTCGCAGTCACAACGGTAAGTTATCTTTTTGTGTAATTAATAGCATCCAGATTTAATGACACTCCGCATCATTGTTTTATGTAACGAGAATTGAGCCTCTAGCAATTTCTTAGGAATATTAGTAAACGGTTACATCTCACATAGACAAAGTGCCAGTTACCAATAGATACAAAACAACGTTCGCCGAAAGCTTTTGTAGATTTAGCCTCAACCATGCATGCTCAACCATATAACATCACTTGGAATGCAATATTTGACATCAGGAACACTGGAGTTTTAAGAATATACGAGGCCTTCCAAACCTAGCTTAATATGTACAATAATAAGTCTCTGTGATGGATGGTATGGATTGCATTGGAGCATTAGAAAAAGAGAGCGTTAAACATCGAGGCTCTTTGATGACTTGACCAAAGTGATTATATGATGATTAGCAGAGCTCAATAACATGGGTTGTAAAAAGGGGGAACGAAACAGCCCGTTTTATTATATGATTTCACAATTAAACAGTGGACTATTTTAAATGTCGAACTTAGTAGTATCTGTGACTAATATAAGAGGGATGGGCAACGGGAAAAAATCACGTCAAATCTCACCCTCGGCGATATTTCGCGTTACCACGATATCGTTAAGGTGAAGATAAAGCCAGCCCTCCTGAACTAAAGTAGTTGAAGTTTCTATCGCCAAGTGAATTATTTAACGGACCAGCTGGCAATTTTTTTGTACCAAGGTAAGATCATATGTCTTTTGACTGTAATATTGTGGCGCTAATAGTCCAGTACAAGCAGTTTACTCGATATTGTCGTCTTTTAAAGTTTAGGTTTAAGCGATGCCTTCCTTTCCTAAAATGACGGTCCTATCTTTACATTTCGTTGTGTACGTAACGTAACTGTATTATAAACTACATTAAGTCTGAACGAAAAGTTGAAGTTTTTTGTTTTGAATCTTCAGCAGAAGTGTTTTTCGTTCTAACCCATGGGTTTTGGGGCTGGTAACACGAAAATATCATTATATGTCATTAATCAGCGATGGATGTCCAGTTTTGTTTTTATGACTGTTTCATTGTTTTTCTGAAAAGATTATGTCTAAGACTGCACAGTACTTGTCTCTGTTATGTTTTAAAAGAATACTCCACAGACGATGCTAGCATGTAGTTTACATGTTCCGGAAATGCGTGAAACGCCTGAGTTTGTGTTGTAAAAAACATGCATTTTTGCAATTTTCTAGTGTTAACTCGGTCAGGCCTCTACAACAAAGCACTGCCGAGGTCAGCACTGATACTACCTGTGTCAGCCTGTAAGCGAATGCCATTGCCTGTCCCTCTATATTAGTCCCAGGTAGTATACAGTAGTACTTTGACTCTTCCAGGCGATCATCAATAAAAGTTTTAAAAAATCCAACTTTTCAAGTAACATTGAAGGTAGGCTATATGATACACAGAGTATATGCAAAGCTCTTCGAGCTCAATTGATGCGGTAGTCAGACCTGAGACAACAAGATCTGATACATCTTCAAGTACCACGCACTGTATACTAGCTACAGAGTTTAAACGTCCCAAACTGTGTAATTGCCTACTTCGGATCCTGAAGTAGCGCTCAAGTCTTCAATTACATGCACTTACCGGCTTAATACACGTTTCATGTCCCCATCGAATAAATGATGTATCCTTGTATTAGGTAAACAGGCCTAAAAAGTGGAAGTTACTGGTCCTTCCGCTAAAATTTCAAGTCTACAGTCCGGATGGAAGAGAGAAACATGGCGGATTGACAACAGATACTTGCATCGCATTTGAACAAGGCTAATGGGAGATTTCAAGTCTCGTTTGGCATACAAAACGTGTCAGAAAGTTCAGTTTATCAAATGGAATTGAACAGTACTAATTGAACCATAGTAGCCAGTAAGTGGAAAAACTTGAAATTACAGATTTATATGCTCTGTATCTCTAAATAAGGCTACATCGTATGATAGACTATAAGATAAACAAACTCTGCATCAAACACTGTACATATAACCTCTATGAATATAATAAATGAAATAAAGCTGATGTTGACAATAACTTATGTAAGCCGAACTGATAGAAATACAATCAAACAGTTTAAGCTAAAACTTATGTGAACTGAAAAGGTAACTATACATTTAAGTTTAATATAGTATAAATTATCCATCTAGAATAAAAGTAATCACGCACCGGTCTATTTTTCGTCTTGTCTTATCTAACTTAAGTTTTCAATGTTTGCTAACGATAATATGACTTGGGGGCGGGGGATTTCCAACCATCGAGAGGCGTCAGGTGGAATGTGCTCGCTTCCGTTACGAGATAACAACAGGAGGTTCACTTTGTTTCTATATACAAAACACAAGGTGGATATCACTTCATTTATTTCTTACCACAAAGTTGTTTCGCCATATAACAATAAAACATTTTTCATTACGCTGTTGAATCTATACACAAACTATCTAATTATTTTAATTTAATATTGGCAAATATGCGGTTATTTCTTTTGACATAAAACTACAGTGCATCGCAGTAAGCGTCATGTGGAGAAAAAAAACTAGCACAAAGTTCGTTCATCGTGAACAGGGATTTCGGGTGTCGGCCTAAAAGGATAGTCGCCTGTAAAATATTTTGTGAAAATATATTCACCGTCGACTTCATACGGTCCAGCGCATAATGCATACATTGATTCAGAAGGGGCACTCCTATGCTACGTCAAGGAATACTGTTTTTTTCTCTAAGTTATCCCAAAGGCTTAGTGTTTGCGTATTCAAGACAATGTCTCAACAAGCTGAGTAGCCGTGCAGTAGTACCGGGCTTCAGTCTTATTTTTAAAATAATATCCTTATGCTCCGAGATAAACCCCCCTTTCCTACTGATGTGAATTGATTTGAAATATTGTGTTAAGTTTTTAAAGTTTTGTGTTCATAATACAAAATTAAGTAATGACTGCCATACCGTTTTGCGAAATATGGTGAAATGCAACCGCATTCGTCGTCTTAAAAGGGAGGGAGGAGAAATTCCAAGTTGGTAGGTGACTTCAAATTATCGTGTTGCGGAAATTGGTAATATACTCAAAAACGAATGTATTCTCAACATATCGTATTCACGCCATGTACAAATGCGAATATTGTAAGCTTACGCAATACAGATATCTTCTTTTACGGAATTTAGTGAAAGGCTATCCCACCTGTGGTACTAACAGGAGGAAACTACATTTCAAGTTTGGAGAGAGTCGGTGAGTTTGTTGTCAAGTTAAATTGTTCACAACACATAAAGCTGTGGATATTGTAAAGTTGCGTAATGGGGTCACTGCTTTGCGGGATTTGGTCAAATGCAAAGCCAATCATATCTGTTATCTTCATAGGAGGAAGCTAAATTACAAGTTTGTCCCCAAATGCACAATCCACAAATTTGTTTTCAAGTTTTGGTAATGACATTTGAGATGGACAGAACGACAATAACATATCTAATATATATATAACATATAACATATCTATAGTAATGCAGGTGACAAAACATATTTTGGAATTTGAAACATTTCCACAAAAAAAAGACCTTTTCGTGGCCTTCAGCAAACAGTTTGATACAGACGTTGATTCCAAGAAGTATCATTAAAAAGTCTCAGATGTTTATGGCAAGGTAAAGACGGTTGATTTAATTTTATAAAAAATTCTGGATGGATCCCTGCATCTATTAAAGAGAAGTACTCTACCTGACATTCGTTAGACCATGTTTCCATTAACTGACGGTCATGCGATATCTTTCTTTGTAAGGGTGGACAGAGTAGGTCGTTTGACAATACATATACAAGATATTCCCTAGGAATTTTGAAAAAAATCGTCCAGTAGAGAATTCTGAAAAATCATCTAAAATCTAATCAGCATTCAACGTTTCAACTGAGCAAATCGTATCAATGAATCTTCGCTCTACCTGGTGACCATGTTTTTCTCAGACTTTTGGGAAGGGTCACCCAAGCCAGATTTCGGTAGAACAATTTGTCCTATCTGTTTGTTGGATTGATTGGGGGGTTAACGTTGAATTCAAGTGTATTTCACTTATATGACGACGTATTGTCCACTTCAGACTGAGCCTTGCTTAAATACCGTGGCAAACCGAGAGGAAACCTCCTATAATCTTCCCACGATTGGCGGAACCACACCGTGTGACACTCAAATACCTCATGATCGACAGGCAGACACGAACCCGTGGACGGTACATCAAAGTAGGATTAGTAAACAGGCATGCTAACCACTAGTCTTCCACGCATACTTTTTCTCCAGGAATTTAGTAGTGAATATTTCCGTAAAATTAGCTTGAAACCGGATAGACGGTTTCTACAATGAAGTTGTCTCACTAATTTCATTGTATATTTCAAAATCAATAAACATTATCAATGTTCGATTTCTGGCATGCGTTGTAAGTCCCAACAATTTATTTAAATGAAAACGCATAAACCACTCGCCAATTTCATCAAAACGGCACAGAAATGATTCCTTGACAAGCGACCAAATGATAAATTGCCCATCTACATTTTGGTTTGTCAAAACGCATTCGAACAAGGGGTGGCATCAGATGTTGCTAAACGTCTGTCTGAGTAAGTCAATTTCATAATTATTCTTTAAAGTACGTTCTGTGAATCAGTAATAAATAAGCCAACGGTGTGCCAATGCATATTGAAATCTGATGTGACCCATGGTGCTATCTTGAATATTCACCGAGAGGTAACAAACTAATAAAATAAAAATACACACATACAAATAAACAAACAAAAAACACAATCGTATAAATAGTCTCAGAGTGATTCACAGGCATGTTGATTACACAGAAAAGTATTTACAAGTAGTTATTATAGTCGGTAGTCAGACGCTTGTAATGTTATATAAGGACTATTTTTTAAAAATAATTTCGTAAATGAGGAAAAAGTTAATTATTTTACAAACAAGAATACCTAATTTGTAAATCTTGTAATTCTCAGATACATGGTTTGAGATTGTTTTCTTCAGTGAAATTTCCGATACCAAAACGTAGATTGACATTTTGCTTTAAGAAGGTATTTGCACTAAATTCATTCTTATCGATGATTAAAAAAATGTGTTCTCTCGTTTACAGGGTCTCCTGGCAGTGGTACTTGTGTTTTGTTTATTACAGCCTACTAAAGCCTCTTGGGGTAAGTCGATTGCATTCAAATAGTTTAATTTGTTACAATTTTACAACGGTTATGTTCGCTCCCGTCTAATTATAAGTGCTTTACTGGTGTTTAACTTCGTACTCAAAGGTATTTCACATACACGAATGTGATCTATAACCGATCGAGCTCCGGCACAACACCTTACCCGTGCCGTATAGTTAACAGATTGGAAGAGGCACTGGTTTTATAAATAGTGAACTTTAATGCATATAAACAAACATTGTGGAAACGAAATTTCTGGTGGATGCAAATAAATAACCCGGCCATTCCGCCATGTAGCCTAAAACGTTTGAGATGTGGGTTAGGGGCTAATACACTAAGCTTAAACCAAACACTAAACCTAATACTAACCATAAACCGGTCAAGACAATTGACGGCATATCTTACATGGCGGATGTACCATAACCCTTACCTTAAACGATCATAAAATCTCCCCCAACGCAGAGAGGTTTCGATTAAAGGAGTGTTTTTGTCAACCAAAAATTTAAAACAAACCTCCCCCAAATAAAGACCCCCTTTAAAAACAATAAGACCATTCATCCTCACACCAGCTTGGACCACAAAACACCTCAAGTAAAGGGCATTCTCCTCCATCGGCTCAAGTATTGCATTTATAATTCAAGTCACCACAAACGCTACCTACTGTAAATATCAGATATCCTAACAACCAGTAGAAGTAGAACAAGCAATTGTCTTTCTAGAAAATGAAATACTTTATTAGGTTGCTTTCAATCGAGTCGGTGGGCACAGCTGGATAAAATAAGTAATAAATAATAATACTACTACTACCAATAATAAAAATGTTTTAAAGCCAAAACGTCTAAATATAAGTGCATCGAATGAAGTGTCAGTTTTGCAGTGGGTATACACGACTTCCTAATATACCAACACAAAATAAATAATACAGAATAAAGCATCAATCAGGACAAGGAAATAGTCAATAAACAGTGAGCAGGAAGTAGTAATTAAATTCAGGGATCAAACACAATTTACGAAGTAGCCTACTGACCAAATTACTGGAGGCACATTTCACGGGTAAACATAAAATGAGAGAATCATAGACACTTACCTCTTCAGTTACTTCAGCTGAATTTTAGGAGACAAACAAAAATTCAAAACACAATAGTATAACTGGGCAGAACTGTCGCGTGACGTAAAATTGACCCGGTTATATACACATTATAACCTTACAACTTGGCATACATATATATTATTAATAAAACTGTCAGTATAGATATACATTTAAATGCCTGAGTCCTCTAAAATGTCGCTAACGTCCACTGATTGCTCCATTCTTCGTTTTTTAATAATTTGTAATTCTTCTTCGTTCTTTTTCAATAGTTCTTTTAGTTGTCTAATTCGTT
>JAQQZZ010004303.1:0-11865 GCA_030265115.1 Mopalia vespertina
TTTGTCGCCATACTGTCTGGCCTTCCTGTAAGTAAGACGTGAATTTTGATAACAGCAAAATTAGCATGGTGTTTGTCGCCATACTGTCTGGCCTTCCTGTAAGTAAGACGTGAATTTTGATAACAGCAAAATTAGCATGGTGTTTGTCACCATACTGTCTGGCCTTCCTGTAAGTAAGATGTGAATTTTGCTAACAGCAAAATTAGCATGGTGTTTGTCACCATACTGTCTGTCCTTCTTGTAAGTAAGATGTGAATTTTGTTATCACCAAAATTGAAATCGGGTTTGTTGCATACTTTTGTAATTTAATTAACAGAAAAGCAGTTATGCTCTAAAAGTATTTAACAAGCTGAATAGAAACTTGAAAATAAAATAAAATTATTGTTTGTTTGACAGTTTAATGTCATACTTAAGGTTATTTCACGCCTAAACGTGTGACGAAACCACCCTCTCTGTGTCACTGATAACAAAGAAAGAGGAGACCTGACAGTCACAAGACGCAATACAAAAACATCATCGTGTTGACCATTAGCACAGAGAGCACCAGGGCAAACTGAAAAGACTTGAAAACGCTAGATTGAATATGATTTGATTGATTGATTGGTTTTTAACTTCACGCTAAATGGTATTTCATTAATATGAAGAATGTTATTTTTTAATACTAAATACCCATGCTAGCACAACCATACAATACCCTAAAAAAGAATCAATGGTCTAATTACCACAAAATGTTATAAAGACTTAAACCATATTTAGGTACTTTCTAAAAATTTTTTCCAAGTTCCTAACCCAAATCCGTCAGACCATAGGGTTCTATACCCCCTTTCGGCTTGATTTTAACACAGATATACTGAAAATAGTAATATACTGACATTAATTTGGGCTTTAAATATTTTGGACACCCATAGATACGTTTTCCGTAACCAAAATGGCTCTGGAAACTTCTCTACATTCAATTCCCCGAGGAAAAAATTATTGGTCTAATAACCACACAATTTTATAAAAACTTAAATCGAGATAAAAAAAGTGGCTTAAATAATTTTAATATATATTTAATTTTTCAAAATGTTTCTTTCCTAGGCCTAAAACATTTATGAGGTGATATTTAATCTTAAGATATATTTTTCTTATTTTTACCTATAAAAAGGAAAACAATTGTGGTCGTTTGCAAGAAAAGATTGAATCCAAGTCGTTGGAATTAGGTCAAGAGCTATCAAGTCAGTCTTGAAATGTCAGAAAATGCTGACAAAAAAATAAGACATATTCCCCTCTTGTGGTAAAAAAAACTCCCGGTTTTCATCAATTCTATAAAGGAAGTGGTCTAAATAGTGGAAGGAACTACAACCCGAAGTCAGAAAATACATCTTCAAATCGATCTCTTTAAGTGGCAGAAAAAAAAGGACAAGAGTGCATGAAAAATAACCCTGTGCGGTAAACGAAAGAAAAATGGTAGCATTCGATTGCAAAAAGAGAAATTGACCTGACTAAGGAAAGGAATCTAAAACCAACTCTCAAGATCTCCAGTCGATCTAGATGCTGTTTAAATGTCAGAAATAGCCGACAAAAAAAATATAAGAAACAGGAAGCGTTGACGTAGATTGAAGACGGTAGTAAACTGAAGCATTATGCCAGAGTTCAATTGGTGCTCGATTACACGGAGCATTGATCATGAAGATGGGTCGATACCACCGCTCTTTAGTTAACGGAGTATCTTACGAATTGAACAAAGAGTAAACAGTGTAGGCCTTACCTATGTTTGCATATATGGTTTAAGTAAGACCACACCAATTTTCTTTGGCAATTCAATCAATGGATGAAAATATTATATTTGACATAAAAAAGAAAATAAAATAAAATAACTTAAAATGGGCATCGCATGTAATATTTTTGGTATAGATTTTAATTTTTGTGAGAAATTGAGTTTTATCATTTGGGGAACAGGGAATTACCCCTTAACTCCAAGAACGCCAGGGCAACCAGAAGCTCCTTCCCAATCCTCCCTTTTCTTGGTTAGGTATTTAGATCATTAATTAAGTAATTTACTGTGCCGAGTAGCGTATATTGATTGCTATAAAGTGTAAGGATGTAGAACAAATAGTATAGGCATTACCTAACGAATGTACGCAAACACACGCCTTGTATAAAACCAATAGTATTGACGGGAATAAAGATTCTGGACGTCTGCCGAGTAGGACTTTTCTTATCAAGAAACATTGTTATCTGATTACAGCTGCTTATTTTAGCTTTTTGTCTTCCTCTTTCATTTGAGCATCAATGGAAATACAGGCAGTACATTTATATGTAAACGCTTATAAGTTTTGAACGACATTTATAATTTTGTAAAAGCTTATTCGTTTGGCCTTTTGGGTCTACTTATTTCCTTCAGCAGGCCACCCAAATGCGTGAAAAAACCCACCATTGATATCAGAGGCAAAAAGCAAGGACAAGACAGGCTTGATTGGTGTTTTACGCCGTGCTTAAGTGTATTTCACTTATATGACAGGGCTGTATTCCGACAATAATTGACACTAACACAACCAGGATGTAAAGTGTTTCCAAATGTTTGAAGTTTAATCTTCCTACAGTACTACAAAGTAAAGACAGCATTGCTTCTCTTCAATTGTTTGTTTGATTGGGGTTTAACGTCATACTCAAGGGTACTCCCTTATATGAAGATGGGCGTTAGTGACAAGACAGGACAATTAAAAGATGTTATACGAACAGCTGTGTTTTTCCTCTTAGATCTGTGAGCACCAGGGCAGCAAGAAGCTTCAACCAATCATCAACACATGTATATTAAAGCATTTCATTATATTTTCAAATGTGTCAAATCTAAAATTTAACATTTCGTAAAATAGATATAAGTCTTTTTGCCATGCTTTTGGTTAATTTTTAACCCAGAAGACAGCTACATGTAGCAAGCCAAATGGGTGAAGGTAGCAACGCAATCTTGTGGCCTACGGGCAACAAAAAATAATAAACTACACACCAAACACAGGATAATATATATGGTGCAAATGGTCAGAGCCCAGATGGCGCATTAGATGGTCAAAGAGTTTATATTCGAATTCTGAATCGAGGATTATTTCAAGAGACAGGCTAGTGACAGTATAATCTTTTGAACACATTAACAGATGTTTCAAAATGTCAATTTTTCAGGTGAACTGTGATATTATAATCTTTTACGGGAACCCTTAGTGCCAAACTTCTTAGTGTCCACAAGTCAAAATCTTCTGTTTTTTTAAATTCTGATTAATCTGGCTTTCAACACTGGTAAATATTAAATTTGACATGTTTTATTGCCAGTTCAAATGTCAGGAGAGCTTTATTTACTTGATCTTCAATCAAATGTGACATTTAAAATCTTAAAAATTTCAAAACTACAGATGCTTCTCTTTATTATAAATCCCACAAAAGTTTGATAAAAAGTTTTGGGTTCAGAGTATCACCATTACACATTGAATTTGGCCTGTTATTTGCACTTGTGCTTCTGGGCATTTCACTTATAATGATAATTTTTTCCATTCGCATTACCTTTATATCTCAATGATGTTTAAAGACATATCATACTGTTTTCACTTAGCACTGGAGGGATATTATTTTTCCAACAGAGAAAAACACTTAACATTTTGTGTTTATGGTTGCGTGGTTTATTCAATACACTGTCGTCATGTTTGTTTGTTAGATTGGTGTTGAACGCCATACACTGGCAACAAACAAAGACAGTACAGGGCAACCATAGGACAGAACAAAGACATCACAAAACCGATCGGCTTCTTGTTGCCCCTTAGTTCTGAGAGCACCTGGGCAACAGGAAGTTCCCACCCAACCCTCTGCTCCAACCTCTTTGAGTATACACTGCCATCATGATGTTGAACATGGCATTGAACACCAAGCAATCAATGTAATCATTTAACTTGCAGCTTTGATTTTTTATAACGAATGTTAAAAAAAATATGCATATCATAACCAAACGGTGGTGCTTCAAATATTGAAAGTTTACTTTAATTTTTTCTGTAAACATAAAATATTCACAGACATTTTCTTTGAAGTATCATGTGTAAATTTACTTTGGTTTCTGCAAACCATTTTGTTTCAGAATCCAAACCACTTCAAACCAAAACAAAAAAGATCAAATCAAATATATCGACCTAACTAACATTTGAGTTACCATGTACCTTTTAAAACATGACTATAGGGAAGAACCATCAGCTATAACTATTCGTTAGAACATTCCATCGACCCAGTCTTGGAATAACAGCCTTATCTTGTAACCATACGGTTATGGCACATTTTTCATTTTGCATTAGTCCGTCGTTGTTGTTGACTTATCTAGGGTAAACTTTGTCCTCTTTGAGGTGCTGGCACCCATATCAGAAACAAAACATTGCTGACGTGCTTTCATTGATTCTCAGAACAGAGTCAACATTTCATCAATTTCCACACTTTTTGCAAATTTTCTGCAAATATTATTTTTTCGTTGCAATTTGATGTTCGGTATACACCCCATAACTCACATGTCTATCTTGTTATACTCAGTCAAAATCAACACACACAAATCAATTTGTTTTTAACACTTTTTGCCAATTTTCTGCAAATATTATTTTTTCTTTTTGAATTGAATGATATGCACACATCACATAAATCAACCTGTCTAGTGAAAATGAATCAACATATATCAATTTAACAATCTTCTGCAAATATTAGTTTTTCTTTTGACATTATCCACATTTCTGCAGCCGATATATCAATGTTTTCGTGAAAGCAATACTTGTAACAACAAACAAAACCATAATAATTTTTATAAATCAAAGATTTTGCCGCCTACTGGTTTGAATGATTGATTAATTGTTTTGGAAAAAAAGTAAAATTTATCACGAACATAAATTACTAAACCAAAAATGTCTCTCCGAATTCTACATAGGACCAATAAGCTGACACAATTTAAAAAATTTCTCCCACAGATATAATATTTCAGTTTAACTATGGTTGTATATTTGCATGTCATTTGAGGCGTGACTGTACTTAAGGTTATTTCACTCATCAGACGCATCAGATGTATGTGCATTACAAATGTTAAAAACAAAATGTCAATTGTGTATTCCGACCAATGGTCATATATACTCAATAAACTTATTATTATTACAATCACAGTCAATGTCACCAGCAACAAACAATGACAAAACAGGACAATGAAGAGAAGCAATAGACATCACAAATGGATCAGTTTCGTGTTGCCCTTAGCTCTGAGAGCACGACGGAAGCAGGAAACTCCGTCCCAAAAGCCCACTACATTTAAGGACCTAGGTCTCAGATTTCAATAATTTAAGAAAAATAATGTTAACTGCTGACCCAAGGTTCTTGAACTATGTTTAACTTCGTGAGGAATGGCCAAGGTTTGAGCCATTAACCAAATTGACCCCGAACCCAATCCCAATCAATCAAAGTGTAGTACAGTACATGTAAGACAGAAAATAGCACTGCACTTAGCAGTGAAAACTCATCTGTTTTTATGATGTTACTTCTTGCTGTAGTTTCTTTACAAGCCGGAGCTACATGAAATTATCTACAAAGGGAGTTTTGGGAACTTTTATGGCGATTTTCACCTAACTTTAACGAGGGTTCTACTTAACTGAGCTGATAATATAAAGAGCTGAATTATTTGGACTATGTTCTATCCACTTTTGGTTTAATATTAGTAATTATTTTAGGATTGATTGATTAATGTGTAATGCAGTGGTCAGGGCTATTATTAACTAATATGAATGTGATGTACAGTACATGTACTCTAGTATTAAATAACCAAAGTAGGTAAGTGTTTTTAGCTAACTATTAAAAACAGAGATTTTTTAATAGTTCATTAGTTTTTTTAATTTACAAAAAAAAAATTAAAAACTTAACTTCTTTTAGAATAAAAAAGAAATTCAAAATTATTCAAATTTTTCATTCGTCGACTAACCAAATCTTTTTTTGCTCTATTGGAAAATTTATGATCCTTCAATGATAAGTATTAAATGGCAGTATAACTACAATGGCAAAAGCAACTTGCCTAGGGAAGGTGAGGTCTGATGTTAAACTGACATAACTTTGTGGAGACATTTACAAGACTTGCTAAGGGAAGGTGTGGCAGAAGACGCTACAAAGCGAAGTTCAGCAGAAACAGCGGATATAAGCTTATTTCCAGGGGTTCATAGAAGTCCAGTTTAACTACCCTAAATGGCTAGTTAAGCTTGAGAATAAACTCAATTTGAGACATCATTTTAACGCATCATTTTTAAAAAACTCAATTCAGACTCCATTTATTGTGTTTAAGTATTATAAAAATAAATAGTTGCGCATTAAAAGATGAAAAAAATTCAATAGGACACTAAAAATTTTGTTTAGTAAAAAACTCAATATTTTGATGTCTATGCACCCCTGTTTTCTTAAGACTAATCACAGGTAGAGGGAGTTTGATTAATAAAAACTGACGAATCATCTCATGTTCTAGATAAACTGTACATGGTTCAGTGCCTAGAGCAAGTTTGGTCACAGTGTCCAAAGAAAACAACTGCAGAGGAGATGACCTGGTAGATCTAAATTTCTTTAAAAATTTGATGTTCCAGTTTTAATATTGGATGTTTTTGTTATTGCTAAAATTTTAGTGGTGTTTTTTTTGTTGTTGAAATTATTAAGATTATCTTACCTGAATTTATTTAAGCTGAATGTGCATGTAGAGGTCATTGTGGCCATCACTGATCAAATTTGTTAAAAATATTTGATAGACATTTTTTCACCGTGCTTAAGGGTATTTCACTTATATTTTTAAAATTAACAGGTAGATAGAACACAAGACCTGGACAGATAGTTAGTGCTCCAAAGTGTATTGGATAAGTATTTCTTAATTAGTAAACACAGATAAGCTGAGACAACCCTGATTGAATTTAATCTGAAAGGACTTATGTAATTAAAATAAAAAAAGGTAAAAATTACTGTTAATAGATTTGCTTTAAAAAAAAAAGAAAAGCTTATTAACACTAAATGAAGTTCACCAGCCTATGTTCACTTGACCTCTAACTTTTCTTGAAAGCGATTAACTTCACTTTGAAACTAATGAACTAAATCGCTCTATCTGATTGGACACAATCCATCAATTAGGGGTTGGAGGCGAGTAATCCTTTACGACCGCCAATTGTCTTAGCGGGTTTCAAGAATAGCCTTTGAATGCAAATGGCTTCTCTGATAACCACTGGTTAAGAACGTCTGGGAAGAGCTTTGATGGATATATGTAAAACTGGGTTTTGGGTCAACTAAATCAACGTAGGTTGCAGTCTTTAGGCTTCTTCTACATTGCTTGCTCAGAAAATGGTCAGGATTTCTTAAGAAATATCTTTTCTTTTAAGTAGGTCCAAGCTGAAGTTTAATCAGTGGACAGCTCCCCACTGTATAATACCAGACAATTTTGAGGCTTCAACAAAGATAATAAACAAAAAGGTAAAGACTTTGATCTCTAAAAAGGCATTCAAAATAATACAAAAACTCCTAGCCTGTACAATTTAAGTCAGGTTCTTAAGTTTGTTCTCTTTTCACGACTGTGTACATGTATGTCAAAACGGATAGCATATGATTTTCAAAATATTTGCATGGAATTTAGCAGATTCTAAAACATTTTCATAAAAAAGGTGTGCGAAGTTTAACGAAAATTTCAGGCCCAGGGACAAAAGTGACTAGATTGGCAATGACCTTGACCCCCATGACCTTGAACTCCTTAATCTGTTTAAAACATTTTCATTATAGAAATTGATAAAACTCGCCCAGAGGACAACATTTCTAGTGAAAATTGAACTTTTGTTGAAAATGGCTCAGGGTTTGATAAAAGTCAAATATATCGGCTGTTTAGCTGCTCGTAAATTGAATAAAATACTAAATTTGACCCCAAAATATTGAATATCCACCAAATTCAATTTCAGGAGAAAATGATGCAATTTCGATGGAGAAAATATAAAATTTTGCATGCTTAGGTTGGTAAGAAATTGGCTTCTAACTATAAATCACTCAAACTCTAGAAAATGAGTTAAACAGTTATGAAAATATTCATATGCAACTCTTCAATATTACTTACTGAAACTCCCTGGGCCCTGCAGCATCAAATTCTAGGAAGACTGAAAGATTAATTGGCATGTGACTATAGACACCTGGTCAGAGAATTTGACCACTGAAGTAATGGCTGGGCAGCTGCCAAACTAAATAAGTAAAAGCCATCAAGCTGACAGGCTTAAGTAGGCTAAAATTTCATCCTCTACTGCCTAGGAAACTGACCACATAAATAAACAAACATAGAATTGAAAATCTGCTTGCTAGATTTGCCATGTTCTGTTATGGCAGTATGTTATGAATGTAGTCATTCTGTCTTTACTTGGCACTGTAGGATTGACTGCTTGATTAGTGTGCTTAAGGGTATTTCACTTATATGACGGAAGTATATTCCATCAATAATCGACACTAGCACAATTAAATGTGATGTGTTTTGATAATGTTGGAAAATTAATGTTCCTCCAGTGCTAAGTAAAGACAGCATTGCTACTCTTCAAACAAACTTACCATAGCCAGATGTCTGGTACAGTAGGTTCATTATTTTTTAATATCTGAGTAACACAATTCATATTTACAGTTGTGATAATCAGGCTATATGTACTCTTGGTCTACACCACCCTCATATAAGTGAAATAATCTTTAACATGAGGTCAAACTGCCCTCACTTTTGTTGATTCAAATCATAAGTAGGTTGTGTCTTCAGTCACAATGTCACAAAATTGATCAACCAAGTGATTGATTGACTGACAAAAATGGTGTTCAATGCCATGCTGAAGGGGATTCCATGAGTATATCAGCTATTTGGCAGCCATATATTTCAGTTGTAATATGCATTACATGATAAAGCAGCAAACAATAAAATCGAAAGTCGACCAAAACAGTGAAAAAAAGACAAAACTGATCGATTCAGTAATGGAATCAAGAGAGCCTTTTACTACTTAAAATCAAATGAAACATCACAGACACATACATCTTCATCAGGTTTTAAAATAAAAACTTGAGAAAAAAAAAAATCAAAACGATTAACCAATTTTCAAAGCGATCAATCAATTATTCGTGCTAACATAGCCTTTTTTTAAATCAAATTTGAGTATTACCACAAATTCGCTTAGCAGTACATGTAAATATGAGAGAATAAAAAGACAAAAACAGTGATGACATTTGCAGAGAGACATTAACTAATCCAAAGGCATTGATCCGTTTAGATAGAAATGGATTGCACCTTTTGACATCACAATAAATCTCTCTCAAATCCTAAACATAGTTATTCAACTTGCAATTTTTTTTCATTAACAAATGCATTTTTTTCTTTTCTTTACTCTTTGAATATAAGCAATATAAAAATATATGCTTATTGATTTTCGGATGGCATTATTAAATATTTAAAACATGCCATGTACTTTGAATAGCGACATATGATCTATCTCCGTGTCAAAATACTGATAACAAGAAAGCATTTTTATTGGTATGTTTTCAGGAGAGATTTTCCCACACATAAACCTCTTTAAGACAAGAATTCCCATATATCCAGCTGGCGCCAGGGAAGCATTGCTTTTCAGGCCAGGAATAAAAGTCTCAATAGCAAAGTGCTGGACATGCCAAACAGTTAAGACTAGTCACCCGGGCTCACCCCTTAATATACAATGGGACAAACCATTAGCCTATGACCTGTTTGTGTTGACAATGTTCAAGCCTCATAGAGGCAGCTATACTATTGAATCCATGGGGGTGAATAGAAATCATATCCCACCTCTGCCACCAGATTCTATTAGTCTTGACACATAACTTGAGTGTCTGACAAGGAGTGTATTTCTTTATTATGTACATCAAACGATCTATAGTCCTTCAGTCTACCACAAAAGAACACAACCATATAACTGTGTGAATGATTCAGTAAATCTTTGAATGCTTATATAGAGCGAGAAGTTTAGCTCAATATAGTATTTCAGTTTATTATAAGACCATCTTGAAAAGTTAATAACATACAGAGAATGTACTTATATGTACTTATATACTGAATTAAATTCAGATGATAAAATGTGTGAATATAAAACAGACATTTGACACCTACTGAGCTCATAAATATTTCTCAAGGAATGTTTGTTTGTTTATTTGTTTGATTGGGGTTAAAGGCCGCACTTGATGGCATGCCAGCACGATGAGTAACCGGCAATAAACAAGGAGCAGACAGGATAATCACAAGATGTTACACATCGAGATCAAGTCCGTCTAGATCTGTCGACCATCAGGTATACGAGGGAGTCACATGGTGTGGGCAATGGGCGAAGAAAACCAAACTACAAGTCTTAAATAACCACTGCCAAAAGGTGCAAAGTGTAAATGAAAGAGAGCACCAGGGCAACAGGAAGCTCCTTCCAATTGCTAAAGACTAATTGGTAGGTGTTTCAGGCCATGGTTTGTTTGTTTGTTTGTTTAATTGGTGTTTAACATCATACTCAAGGGTATTTCACTTATATGACAACCGTTTGTCTTCTTCACACTGTTCCTTGCCTTAATACGGTGGAAAACTGAGAGGAAACCTCGTAAAAACCATCCCATCGATTGCCGGAGCCACATCGTGTGATTCACTCATATACTTGAGGATCGACAGGTGGACTCGACCTTGTGAAAGGTAAATCGAAGTAGGATTAGTAAGCGCACATGCTACCATTAAGCCATGGTCGCATGTTTTATGGTATTTCACTTATATGTCGATGGTGTCAACAATAATTGACACTAGCACGACCACAGTCAAGTGTTGGTAAGTTTATCTTCCTCCAGTGCTACCCAAAGACAGCTTTGCCAACCAGGTGTCATTGAGAGGGCTGTGTATAGAATCCCCCTGTCCAATATATTCGACTTCAAAGTTACTATGAGTGTATTTACTGTACACAAATACACTCAATAAAGTTCATATTACCAAAGTCCTCGAATTGCCAATAGTTCATAAAAGTGTTTCACCAAATAGCTAACATAATAGGCAAAAAGAAAGAAATTCCAGCAAATAAAAATGTTTTTATCTCATTCAATAGTAATGCTGATCCCTGAATAAAGGGAAAGTTGAGAATGTATGCACAGCTCCGAATAAAAGAGGGGTATTTGTGGTGAATCAAATCTAGAGTGCTTCAAGTACTAGAGAGGGTCTCTACCCTTCAAATCGATTATCGAAAAATCTCAAAATTGTTTAAAAGACTATAACATTACAAAAGCCATACATCATCAGCTTAACCAGGGTTTGAAGATCAGTTATTTTTAAATCTAGCTGGGAAGTTAATCAGTTATTGTAAGTTATTAGCTGACTCAATTTTAATTGTTTTTTGATTATTAATCATCGACCACCAGCATTTATTTCAATCCCTGTTTATATATTTTGAATAAATGAAGAGAGAATAATTTCATTAATTTGCTTGCCTCCACCGGGATTCAAACCCAAGACCTTTTTATATATATGTTCATGTATGAACAGTTGTGAATGATAGATGCTTGATTTGTGTTTAACGCCATATAACACTGTATTTACATGATGAATCTGTATGGACACAGATTGGATGATAATAAGTTGAAAATCATACAGAAACCTCAAAGAAAGACTATACAAATAATGTGTGATTTCTATAACAGCGGGAACAGTTCCTATGACAGGTTGCAAGACAATTGCACAATGGTAATGTACAGCTTGGCATATTCAATTTTTGGGATTGACTAATTGATTGGATTGTTTGTTTGTTTGATTGGGGTTTTATGTCGTACTCAAGGGTATTTCACTTATATGACGACGTGCCAGCCTAATGG
>JAQQZZ010004314.1:0-11863 GCA_030265115.1 Mopalia vespertina
AGCTACCAAGAATCCCAATTCACATGTGTTATTCCTTGTCCCAAACAATGTATTCTCTGGACAATTCATGGTAGCGATCACAGTGCGGTTTGTACAGGCCAGGAACTGAGCACAGTTCTCAGGGTCAGGGTTTATGCCATCTGGGTTAATGCAGCGAGGATCATCTGCAAAAATCGTGCCATAAATCAACTCAAGATAATTCTTTACTTTGAACCGTTTGGTCAAATTATACTGGGTTGTTAAAAGACAAGTAATAAACAATACAATATTTGAGATGTTGTAAATAATTTAATATAATATAATATAAAATTAAAAATAAGAAACATTGTATACAGTAAAACATCTTCCATGAAATTGTAATAATATTTCAGCATACTATTAAGACCATAAATATAGTCTTAAGGTCTTGCTGGACCACTGGGTCGATTTTGCAGAAACAAAAGCCCATTATCAAGCGCAATGCAAGTCGGAATATAACCTATACATGTATATATATTTGGGAAAGATTGGATACCCAGGATTACAAAAAATTAAACTTTTTGGTGAAGATCCAATAATAAATTTAAAAGTAATTGCAAGTTGAGATAATATCGGTAGAAACAATAGAGAGCATATTAAGTGGTTTATTTCACATAATGTAATTACTATAACATCAACAGGGTTATCTAGTGGAATAGCCCTTGAACTGACAAGTGGGCCCTTATTTGTTTTCGAAAATATGCTTATAACGAGTTTAGTTGACTGTTTTCTGTCGTACCATAGAAAATCGTATAAAGATAGCAAATATAACTTTCAGCAAACATTACAAAAATCTAGGGCGAACTAAACAAACATTAGGGCACTTATATGCCCACATGTCTTAAAAGTGCAACAAATTGGAAGTCTCTACGATGAATAGTTTTTTAAAAAAAAGCAATTTTCTACGTAAAATTTAAGTTTTTATAATGTTAATTTCGAATTTATTTTTCCACTAGCATAAACTTCCAATGTTTAACTTCAGATAAAAAGAGATAAAAAATGTTGTGGCCATTTTTAGCTCAAGGGGTCCATCAAGTCCTCAATATAAACAACGACTTCAGATTTATTTTACAACATGATAACCATAAACAAAATCGGATCGTCTATATTGTCCAAATTGTCATTATCACAAAATACAGAGTGCTAACCATTTGTTAGAGGAAAGAGAACAACAGCAGCTGATAGTCAGTGCTGAAATCCGAATCAGTGATAACTTCACAGTG
Source organism: Mopalia vespertina (assembly GCA_030265115.1). Taxonomy (NCBI): domain Eukaryota; kingdom Metazoa; phylum Mollusca; class Polyplacophora; order Chitonida; family Mopaliidae; genus Mopalia; species Mopalia vespertina. The sequence goes on from JAQQZZ010004314.1 coordinate 1,242, forward strand.
TAATTACTCATAAAAAATCACACATTACGATTTTGCAAATGTCGTGCTAGAATACTATTTTTTATCAAAGACATCATCTCAAAATCGTTATTTTGGACATATGAAGGTTGTGTTCAGATCTTTAGATATGCATTGAGAAAACAAACCTAGATCGTTTACATTGTTTATAAAAATAACAGTCTTGAAATGATAATACTCACTTATAATCGGAGTGGTTGGAGTCTGGTTGCAGTCATCCCATTGGGACATTGGTTCCACGCATGCGTGCCCGATGTTGGACCAGACACGACTGTCGTTACATTGCATTGTGTGGATTATCTTGCCGAGGACACAAAAGTACACAGCTTTACAGTCATTGTTGTCCCGAGTCCATTCTGTTGTCCATGGGTCTGGACACCCCGGGTCTGCCCCGAAGTTATCATTGGGGACTGACAGAATACCTGTAGTCAATATGATCAGAGCCAATACCAAGGTCCACAAAGACGGCCTCATGTTTCTCGTAACGTCTATTTGAATCAACGGCTTCTCATCTCAAAACTCATCTTAAATATCTTCACAGCTATGCATTAGTAAGATCGATTCTCTAAACCAACTGTGTTTTATACTTTAGGGCAATCAATGTGCTCCTTGTTTCATGACTTTCAAATGTCTGCGTAGTTTCTGAATATAACGTCGACGTTGCGCCTCCAACGTCTTCCCTGGGATTATCCTCTTAAGAAATAAGCTGTAGTAAGGAAGCTGGTTGGCCGTTAAGTTTCTGTAAAGGATGATCAATGTTCAGCGTCAAGACCGCATCCACTTAGGGAGATCAGACGCTTTCCATTCTTACATGTTAGACCCAGCTTAAAAAAACAGAAAGAAGAAATAATGTTATTATGTTTAAATATTCACAATATCTAATTTAATGCAGTTTTTATGGTTTTATCTGTTAATATTATTATTCATTGTTTTAATTGTTCCTGTTATAATTACTCATTTTCGTTTTCGCAAATGTTTTACTTTAATGGTATCTTCTCAGCAGCTGGTCTGTATGAGCAAGACTTGAATAAACATAAACATAAAGAACATAAACAGATGATTCAAGGTGTATCCATCAGCAAACGGACATAATCTTGTAGTGTCAAGTCGAGAAAAAATAAACCAGAAATATCCCTTAACACACAAGTACACACTGTCGACATCCCCAAAGGATGGACGCTAAACCACAAGACTTTGTTCGTTTGCTCTTCCGAACGTTTCCACAAGGGTGTATTAATCCACATAATCTGTGAGGCGTGTCACATTCTACCATCGGAATATAAAAGTTTCAGCCCTTTTAAGGGCTTTTTACTTCGCAATGAACGGGCTCTAAACGTTTATAGCATTGATGCACGGCGATAAACACCAGTCCTCAATCAACCCCGAAACATGAATCGGGAGCATTATACAGCAAAGACAAGAACATTGTGAAGATCGCATAATATGCCTGTCAACTATCATCAGTATTATATGACTTAACCATATACAACGGACAGAGTTCAAAGGTGTTTATTTTTTATTAAGACATATAGTATTCGGTCAATATTAACGTCATCTGGTGACAAAGTTTACACAGAGGATGTAGCTACCGGCAAGGTTCGACAAAAAACGGACAAAATTTAAGCCAGATATTAAGCGGAAATGAATTCACCAATCAGATTGCAGTACATACGGTACCTATTTATGCACAGATTACGCTCACCATCAAATTTGACCTTCGTCTTCATAAGTTATACAAGTAGCTACTGAGCAAGTTAGACAAAAATCGGACATAATTAAAGCAATAGATTGAGTGCAAACGAATCGACCAATCAGATTGCAGCATAGTGATTAATTTTGCACTGTTTTCGCTCAATTTCAAACTTGACCTCTGTCTTCATAGATTGTAACTTTTGAGTAAGTTTGACTATAGAATGGGACAACATTTAACAAAGATATTGATACGGATTACACTCAGCATCGAATTTGGCCTTTGTCTTCATAGCTTGTACATAGCTACTGATCAAGTTTGGTAAAAATCCGACAACGTTAAAGCAAGATATTGAGCGTAATCTGTATTAATTTTGCATGGTTTTCGCTCAATTTCGAACTTAAACTCCGTCTTCATACGTTGTAACTGTTGAGTAAGTTTGACAAGAATTGGACAACATTTGACCAATATATTGAGCGGAAATGAATTGACCAATCAGATCGCAGAATGGCACTGCATCGAACTTGACCTTCGTCTTCATAGGCTGTAGCTAGTAACCAAGTTTGATAAAAATCGGATAAAGTTTAAAGCGATACTCCTTTCTGCAATAAAATGCATATATGTAAAACGGGCATCATTTCTTTTGTTGAATAATGCTCTCTAATTTTCTAATCGAGCTATATCCATTTTATAATTGGATTGCTTAAACTACAGTCAAATTCATCCACGCGGCCATGTCTTGCTACTTTAATCAATAAACAGAAGAGCTCCACAAATATTGACCAATCAAATATCTTTCTTGTCACACTAGGGGGCCTACGTCACGAGACCCATAGAGTCGACTGTTTAAACCTTTGACAGTTGACACCAATAACCTATATAGGTCATTGGTTCACACACGTTATTAACCTGTAACACAGAGGAGTGTGAGTCGCGTGACGTCATGAATAGGGTTGCCACCCCCAAAATGTCAGCTACTAGTGATCGTAGGTAGGTATATACTCGTAACCCAGAAGTGATTTCATAAGATGTAGAAACGATAAGTCGCTATCATATTTAAGTATGTTTAATAGTAATCTTTCAAGGGATATAGGGGTAATTGCAGCCCGGAGCATCGCTTTAAGCAAGATATTGAGCGGAAATTGTGACTCCGCCAGACCGCCAACGTGAATACATAATAATCCTGTCTTACGACATGCGTATAAAAAATATGTAAAATCTACAAGGATTTAGGATCTATGGAATCGAATATAGAATACTTACACAAACTTCATTAATTGTCTTTCACGGTAATCTGGAATCATGCCGGCTCAAAAAAAATCCATAAAATGTTAAATACCACATCGCCACATTTTAATCCAGCTTTCCGAAAAAAATAATTTAATATTAAAATCTTTTTAAATCGAAACAATTTTACAAAATAAATTACAAAGGTGTTTGTAATTGAAATAATTAACGTCTATGCTGATTAATTTTGATAAGTTTATTCTCGTAGAGGGTCATCACCCAAATAATAATTCTCTACAAGTATTATTAAATGCTGACGCGTTTTTTTCTTCGCTAAAAAGTCACATGACAAAATTTGCCCTACCCCTCGTGTCGATGTTAATGATATTACCACATTTGGCAGCGGCAATTAACAAATGTAAAGTTCTGCAACATTATTTCTAAAAAGTTGTCAGTATATAAATCCCTATACTCCAATAGGCGGTAGTGTGTAGGGGAAAACAAAATGGTGTGAAAGATTTTCACAAAGGGAGACCCAAGGAACATTTCTCTTACATGATATGTAAATCAGGTCAGCAGTTTCATACAATAAATTTCAAAAATACATATTAACTATTCAATACATCATAATTTAAGAAATAAGGCAGATTTGCTGGTCAACACACGGAGTTTAACAGGATATAAAGCTGGACGATTTGTGGCTCAAATGATATTAAGGATCGGTATAGTACTGTCCACTCATGAGTCACTTAGACCAATAATGGTCTAACTTCATAGTTGATATTTTCTTTAAACAATGATCTTAAGACAATAAGATACTTAAAAATTAGCTTGCAATATATAACGTCGTTCTTTCATCTATTTGGTCGTTTGAATTCTGCTTTCTCTTTGTAAAAAAACTTTTTTACCTTTAACCTACACATTTTCAAATCATAAAATATGTAGTTAGACAACTATTTTCCTGAAGGGCTCATGTATGAAACTATGGGGAAAAATCAGTTTTTACCTTAACAATATTTCCGTTATGGAACTGTTTATCGCTTTGTAATAATTTGATTAATGTGGACTAAAAACCAATTTGCCCAAATCAATAATTTAATTACCTCAAATTAATATGAATTTGCCCTTTCTTAACGAAACAAGATACTCTGACGTCTATTTTGTCTGTACATGTATTATCAGAAGTCGATCAAGCAAAAGTATGAAACCAGCCATTACCCAGTCTCAACAGCATTGTGACTTTTAGTGGACTTTCATAGTGCCATATGACTCATTGCGCAAGAAATTGGGTTTTCGTTCGTTTCGTGCAGTTTGACTGTTAGAACCCACTGACGTCTTATGGGTAAAATATAACGTTTGAAAAGCGGTAAAAACAGCGTTAGCATGATATATCCACGATTTCACTTCCAATTCATGCCCTTCGAGGTTTCTCTATATGTCTCGCTAGGGGGCGCTTTTTCATCAAATAGCGCTGCATGGTCTGGTCACAATGCCGTTGAGACTGGGTAATGGCTGGTTTCATATTTCTGCTTGATAGACTTCTGGTATTATAATTATAAACGATGTAGGCTACTGCGAAGGGTTAGGAGAGAACTTCCTGTTATGATGATGCTCTCACAACTTAGCGACAATGTGAAACTGAAATGTTTGTGGTGTCTGAATAACGTCCGGTGATTGTCCTGTATTTATCTTGTCTTGTCTTTGTTTTTTGCCAGTGGCGTCGAGTGTGGTTTCCTTGAGGTGGAACGCCGTCATGTGAGTGAAATAGTACAGCGCTAATCCCTAATCAAACATACATTATAGGCTACTATTAAGTTTTAATCACAACATTGCAAGACTTAATTAACTATCCCCTCTATCATTTTTTAGCCATCATGTACCATCTAGCTGTTCGATGCAGATTGGGGTCTTTGGGATAAACCCGCGCCATCACTTTCTTACAAGGAGGTCACGAGATGGAGCTCTACTTTTAGCCACAGGTATAAAAAATCCAGCTGCTTGAAAATTTGAAAATGTGTAATGTGGATCAATATTAAATGGTACAATTTTTCGATTTAATAATAAATAAATTTGTTAGTATCTTTAAAAAAGGAATTGCATAGATCTACAGCTGAATGACCTCATAGCATTGTCTCTGTGTATTTATACAGCTGTAATTTGACTGGCTACGACCTTACAATTTATGTCATTTTAGTTAATATCACTGTATATATTCAAAACGATCCTGGTATGACCAAGTGTACTGAAAGAAAGTCATAGAGGTAAGACGGCGGCGGTTTTAATCAAATGCCCCCTCTATTAGACATGGTAACAATAACTAGGCGTGTCAACAGCAGCACAGCAAAACAATTATTTTGTCATTAAGATCGGACAAGTTAAGATTACAAAACAATGATATATATCCAATGAATTTGTTGTTATGCTCAGGGCAGGCGAGCAAATCCCTTTCTATATCCATTCCTAATGCGGGGGATACACGAGCGATTATAATCGCCCGATCGCGGCGATTGTACCAATCGCTGAAAAATTCGCCACCAATCCGAGTTCGAGTCACATGACTCACAAAATGGCAACTTCCACGAATGAAATCTGGGCGAAATTATTTTCCAAATATTTCCCATCTGAGTCTACGTCTTAATCCTTTTTTGATGAGTAAATACATTTCTGTTTTAATCTCGCCCTATTTGACAAATCACATGACGTACGTTGCTTTTTTTAAGGGAAAAAATTCTCCGGATCGCTGATCATTCGGCACGTGTGTGCACTCAAGTCGGCGCCATGATCGGGCGATTATATTCGCTCGTGTGTCCCCTGCATAAAGATTACAAGGCACCAGTTCAAACTTTTCTTGATCTGTGCTACAAATTCATGAAAAAATATGGAATAGTTTTTGTCCTTTTGCTTCATAAACGTTGCATAGTTATCCAGTGTTTCTGAATAATTGTTGTGTCTTTTAGAAAGTGAAGATTAACAGTATATACCAGTGTTTCTGTTTTAAATTGCGATTTGTTAAATGAGTAATTGAGGTTTGTTAAATGAACATTTTGAACACGGAATCTAGTTGATCCACTGAACAGCTTGACATAATAAAGCAGTAAAGAAACTACGGAAAGACGTGTCTTGACTTTCTTAATATTTCGACTTAATTAAGTCATCATGATAATGTGTCATTACCTCCTGACGAGTATTTATTTAAAGTCGAAACATTGAGATCGTCAAAATGCGTTGTTCGGAGTTTCTTTACTGTTTAAACACTGAAATAAGTCTATATTTGATCTCGCAGTTGGTGGGTGAGCCTGAGAATAAATAGTGGGGTGATCAGGTGTAAAACACTACAAGGTGACCTTGATTTATTACCGGAACTGCGCAGTATGACATGACGAGTAACAGTACACATTGTATGGAAACTGAAAGAGGCTATGTCTCTCCCTCACCCATACAAATATTGGGACAAAAGAGCTAGCCATCGAGGGGGCGATGGTTCCTTATTGCGAAGGGTGGTAGTAGAAACTATGTTGATTTGTATGTTACACAGCAAGTGTTTATTTGTTTGATTGATTGAAGTTTAACGCCATACTTAAGAATAGTTCACTCATATGACGGTGTGCAAGTCCAACGGGTGAAGAAAATCGCCCTCGACGGCACTGGAATCAAACAAAGACAAGACAGGACATTCACAAGACGCAATACAAAGATCTGCTTAGTATCTGCTTCGTATTGCCCCTTAGCTTCGAGAGCACCAATGTACAGCAAGCTACAGATGGGTGCCATGTTGTATAGGACAACAGTACAACACAAGAAATGATGCCCGTTTTACCTATATGCATTTTATTGCAGAGAGTAGCATCGCTTTAACTAATTTTTTCCATTTTAATGTGTATTTAAATGACGACGAGAAGGTTCTGAGTGAAGGAAATCATTCTCGAAGAACATAGTAAGACAGGCCAATCACAAGAGGAAGGGACAATGCGTTATAACCATAGCTCTTCGCGTTGTCGCTTAGCTCAGGGAGTTCCAGGGAAACAGGAAGCCCGACACCAACCCCCGAACAGTAGTTTTGCAGTTCTTTGGACAAAATGACCACTGAGTTCATGCTTTCCTTTAGATCAATGCTGACAGGTGCGTGTCTTCCATATTACATGGGACTGAAATATGTTGTCTGGTTAACTCAGGTCCAACAGTCCTCCCCATTTTAAATGAGAATCTAGACAATCTAACATAGCACAGAATGGGATTCAGATGTATTCAATTTGGGTATGATTTTTTTAAAAAGTCAGATAACACGCATTACATCCCATGCCTATCAAACACCAAGAAATCATTCGTTTTCATCATATAGGTTAGCCTTAATGGCGTATTATGGCAGAATTGTCAGTTTTCAATAAACGAAATCCGTAAAACGTTTAAATCGTGAGTAATGCATTCATATCTCTTAATAATAATTCTGTAAAATTGCAAAACCAATAATTTTTCGGGGGAATCGTTCCACTTTAAACCTACGAGTGTTATAGCGCGTCTGTTTGTCGTTTGCTATTCCACTGAATAGTATCATGGATTAAGGCGCTTGAGATGTTAGCAGTTTGTGAAATAAAACAAAACACACCAATGATTCAAGCTTCTTGTTAGCTTTATTGCAGATTGATTACAACAGTTTAAATATAATTATGTATACAAAGACTGAAATTGACAATAATATTAATGACATATTCACAATTCGTCTCTTCTTCAGCGTGTAAAAATTGAACCACTGTATATGATATGACATAAAATGAAATTTTGATTTCGTTCCGGTCATCACAGTTTTAACAAGATTCAAAATCTAACCGAAATACCGACAAAAAGTTTTAACTGTAATCAAGATAACGTACATACTTCCCGGCGCGCGGCCGTAGATTAGTGATAAGGGTGTGCGCTTACTAATCTTACTTAGATGTACCGTCCACAGGATCGAGTCCGACTATCGACCCACAGGTGTATGAGTGAGTCACACAATGTTACTCCGGCATTCGCGGGGGGTATTTTTACGAGGTTTTCTCCCGGTTTTCTACCGTAATTAGGCAATAAGGGTGTGAAGTGGACAGTCCGTCCTCATATAAGTGAAATACCCTTGAGTTACGACGTACTGCATGGAGTACAAGTAGTAGCTGATTGAGCAAAAACATGCAGATTTTGGAACAATGACTTTATATTGAAATACATTTTTTTCGGCATTTAAAAGGTAAAAAAAAAAACAGGGAAGAAAATTAATTTATTGAAAAACAACCCAACTTGAATTGGAGCATTGTATACAATAACATTTAGTTGCATTATGTTCAAACTGGTCAACAGTCTATCTGTATTTTATTTTAAGTAATAAGCATGTGCAAAATAAATAAATAATTATTTAGACCTGCTCAAACACGTCTTTCTAATGTCTTCTTGTATCGTACAGCTAACAATAAAACATCTATATCTAACATCCATTGCCACTGAACTGGAAAACATGAACTTAAGATTGGATTGGTCGAGAATCACAGTCAACGTTAGACAACCAATCACATTTATTTTTAAGTTTTGAGTAGCCGCTTCCAGAGGGACACTTTATCCTTGCGACAATTCTACCATGGTTACATTTGTAGAACCTTAGACAATTTGTCTCGTCAGCCACATCCCCGTTTTTCTTTCCTTCACATGGTAGGTCAATAATTGGACTGGCAGTAGCTGAAATAAAACCACATCGGTGTTTGTAAAATGGCATTTAAAGTCCCATTACAAAAGGAACCAACAAAGATATGTTCACACCGCAAACGATGGTGTTAACAAAACTGGTTTGTGGTGGTCTAAGTTATTATAACTCTTTATTTGTATGATTGGGGTTTTAACGTCTTCGTCAAGGGTATTTCACCTATTAGATGACGGCTTCTCCATATTTCGCTATGCCTTACTGAGATACGACGGAAAACCGGAAACCTGAGGTCGACTAGAACCTGTGAACGGTACGTCGATTGATTGAATAGTGTTTTACGCCACATTCAGTGGTATTTCAGCCGAAGTTGGATCAAACATTAATAAATTTTGATTCAACATTTATTTTAAAATGTTTCTAAAAAATTAAAAAAATCTCTCTACAGAAGGTGTACACAAAAGGGGTTATTTTGTATGTTTGAAGTCATATCATCACTATACAAATGTCAATGAACGACAAGAAAAGCGCGTGTGGGCCACAAGACACTTAATATTCCCCAGGCTGAAACAACACGTTTTCCCGTACTAATTTGTATTTGCGCCAAACATGTTACATAGCTTTAACTGAAAACAATTGTAGAATAAGTTAAATAAGGTTTACAGTTATATTTTCCAAGAATAGGTAACATTGGTTTAAGAAAATATTATATTTAAGCTAAAAACATTTGAGATGTGTTTCTACATTGCCTGACGCTGTTCCTTGGTAGAAGAATCGAAAGCCTATGCAATCAAGATATAGCACATGTGCGTTTCGTACAAATTTAGTAGGTAATTTTTTACTTACTGACGATAACATTGTTTGGAATTAGCCTGCTTTTACATTCCTCAGCTACCAAGAATCCCAATTCACATGTGTTATTCCTTGTCCCAAACAATGTATTCTCTGGACAATTCATGGTAGCGACCACAGTGCGGTTTGTACATGCCAGGAACTGAGCACAGTTCTCAGGGTTAGGGTTTATGCCATCTGGGTTAATGCAGCGAGGGTCATCTGCAAAAATCGTGCCATAAATTAACTCGACATAATTCTTTACTTTGACACGTTTGGTCCAATTATACTGGGATGTTAAAAAAACAAGTAATAAACAATACAATATTTGAGCTGTTGTAAATAATTTAATATAGATAATGAAAAATAAAAATATGTAAAATGTACACAGCAAAACATCTTTCATGAAATTGCTTTACTAATTTTGGCACACCTGTGAACATTGTTATATTTTAGAAAGTATTTGGCATACTATTAAGACCGTCAATATAGTCTTATAAGGTCTAGCTGAACCACTGAGTCGATTTGTGCATAAATAAAACCCCATTATCACGCGGAATGTAGGTCGGAATATTACCTATGTACATGTTTATACATACATTTGGGAAAGATTGGATACCCAGGATTACAAAAATGTAGCTTTTTGGTTAACATCTAATAATAAATTTAAAAGTTATTGCAAGTTGAGGTAATATCGGTAAAACAAAACAAAAAGTAAGGCACCTGTATGCCCCCATGGCCTCTTAAAAATGCAACAAGTTGGAATTCTCTACGATAAATAGTTTTCGAGAAACATCCTAGGTTTCTGTGTAAAATGTAGATTTTTATAATTATAATTTCGACTTTATTTTTCCACTAGCTTTAACTTCCAATGTTTAACTTTTAGATAAAAGAGATAAAAAAAATGTTGAGTCCATTTTTAGCTCAAGGGATCCAGCACGTCCTTAATAGAAACAGGGATGTCAGATTTATTTTACGAACATGCTAACCGTAAACAGAATGGGATCGTCTATATATTCCAAATTGTCATTTTCACAAAATATTTGTGATGGTTGTGCTCCACGTTTTAGATATGTATTGAAAAACACAAACCTACGTTAATATTATTTATGAAAACAACAGTCTTGAAATGATAATACTCACTTATAATCGGAGTGGTTGGAGTCTGGTTGCAGTCATCCCATTGGGACATTG
>JAQQZZ010004325.1:0-11863 GCA_030265115.1 Mopalia vespertina
ATGTTTAGGTATGGCTATAAACACATTATTGTGTTTAAAAAGTGTTACAGTTTCGCGTTTATTATTGTGTTTAAAACGTAAACGTTTGGATTTACAGTGTATGTGTTACTATCACCTACTTATTACTTAGTGAATATCTCCTACGTAAGACTTAACAGGTATCTCCTACGTAGGACATATGCCTTATCATCTACGTAGGTGTTACTATCACCTACGTAGTACTTAGTGAATATCTCCTACGTAGGACTTAACAGGTATCTCCTACGTAGGACATATGCCTTTTCATCTACGTAGGTGTTACTATCACCTACGTAGTACTTAGTGAATATCTCATACGTAGGACTTAACAGGTATCTCATACGTAGGACATATGCCTTATCATCTACGTAGGTGTTATACTATCACCTACGTAGTACTTAGTGAGTATCTCATACGTATGACTTAACAAGTATCTTCTACGTAGGTCATATGCCTTATCATCTACGTATGTGTTACTATCACCTACGTAGTACTTAGTGAATATCTTCTACGTAGGACATATGCCTTATTATCTACGTAGATCTTATTATGATCTAAGTATGTGTTACTATAATCTACGTAGTACCTATAGTGAGTATCTCCTACGTAGGACTTAACAAGTATCTCCTACTTAGGACATATCATCTAGGTAGTCGTTACTATCACCTACGTATCTCCTACGTAGGATTTAATACGTTTCTCCTACGTAGGACTTAACACGTATCTCCTACGTAGGACTTACGTGGTATTATTTACGTAGCACTTAATGCGTATCTCATACGTAAGAGGAAATAGAACATGATTTAGGTTTCTATACATGTAGACCGCGGTAGACACACACTTCAGGGGAGAGATGAACGAGGTCGTGGAGTTCCTGAGACAGAGAGATGTACCCGAGAGTATACTTCAAGAATTAGAAGACGAAAAGGTACGTTTATTATCTGCAAAAACAATAAACTGGTTCCAGTGTATTTCTTGCACTGGATATTTTATTATCGCAGGTTCCCACGCCCTTCAGCCGGCTTGAGTTCCTAGATCGGACAATAAAGCGGATATACTTTCAGAAAGTATAAAACTTTTTTCCTGAAGGAGTTTCCTGCAAAGGACATATTTCACAGTTCAACACAGATGTATTAGATTTCAAAGAAACATCGCTTCCAGATGACGCGACCATTTCGGACTGCTACGAGCTCTTTAAAACAGGCATTTTAATATTCTATCTGCATACATTTTACCGTCCTAATACCAGTTCCTGCAACCATGTTAGTGGCAATGCAATGTTAGGCGTTGGCGAGGAAGCCGGAACTTCTGTTGAGTGCGAGAGAGTTGATGGCAAGAGACAAGACAATAATTTCACTGATGGGGTCGTGTCCACTGGGGATAACAATGATATAATAATTGTAAGTAACAAAAAAGATACTGTGTCTGATAATTTGGATCAGAATTCAATTCCAGAGAGTTAACTTATTGGATGTTGCTGTTGCTTCCGTTGGTGGATTCATGGATGAAGATTTAACTCTCCCAGATCTTGATGACCCTGATATCCTTTTCAACTTCCATTCCAAGCCATTGAATGATCTCCCACCAGCCTCACCTAGCTTACCGTCTGAAAATGCTGCGGTCCACTTAACTATCCATAGAGGAGTTTTAGCCTTCACTGAAATGTGCAATAACTTCAAGGATGCCTCGGTTATTAGTAAATTTGTAAGTGTCGAAAGACTGTTGCCCAATGGAGACACACAGAGAGCAGAAGATATCGGTGGGGTTCTGAAGGACGCGATTACGGAGTTTTGGTGCGACTTTTACAGCAGGTGCACGGTTGGAATAGGCGCCAAAGTACCATGCCTACGACACGACTTCGGCGAAGAGGAAAGAAAGCTATAGGAAGGGTGATGGTTTATGGGTGGAGAGAGTTGGGGTACTGGCCGGTGAATGTCTCAAAAACATTCCTCAAGCATTGTCTCTTTCCAACTGGCCAAATATCCAATGACGACATGATGGCAGATTTTTTATAGATTTTCGTCTCGACCAGACTCAAAAATTGTCCAGAGAGCTGTACAGGATTTTCCTAGTGTTGAAGCAGACGAGATTATCGAGGCACTAGATTCTTACGATTGCAGAACAAGTGTACACGCTGACAACATCAGGTCAGTCTTGTTGGAGATTGCTCACAGAGTAATAATCCAACCCCCATGCTATGTCGCAGATTGCTGGAATGGAATACTTCAAAACGTTGGAAGCAGAACAGATAAACTAGACAACATCTATCAGTCACTTGTGCCAACTAACTCAGGAGTGTCTCGTTTGCTCTCCCTGCCTAATGCCTGTAGCCTCCAGGAAGAAAATGTCTACAGATATTTGAAACGGTATGTGAAAGAACTTGATGAACAGAAGTTAAGTTTATTTCTTCGATGTTGCAGTGGATCAGATTTAATGAACATTGAGAAGATCGAGGTTCAACTAGCGACGATGACAGAATTCGAAAGGCGACTGATCGGTCGTACATGTGGTTGTGTTTTACAGTTAGGTAAAGATTACAGCAGTTTTATGGAGATTCGTAGTGAATTCGACAATGTTCTTGACAGTCACATTTGGATCATGGACGTTGTCTAAATCACTGTGGGAAAGATGCAGTTAACAATAAGTTAAGTTCAATACCGTTGAAAACAGAATTGTATATCATTTTTGTCTTCATTTTCACCAGAAGTCGTCTTGCAACTATAGGCATCTTTGTAACAGTTTGAAAGCAATCTTTCAATGTATTGAACAACTTTATAGTAGATCAGCTGTTGGAAAATTTAAAGTTGTTTCATTTGCGTTCTTTCATATTCTTTACTTTCGAGGAAAGGTAACATTTGTTTTGTTTTAAATATACATATCACTGTTTTAGTAGTGCTAATGGTTTAGTTTTCTTACGAGTTAATATATTCAATTATAAACATATTATTTCAGTACCATTGAATAAGGAGTCGTACCATTTTTTTTCTTCAATTTCACTTTTTGCGTTTTATTTTGTATCTCGTGGACAGGAAGTCGTAATTAATATTATATTAGCAACATTTTTTCTATTAATATGGTTGCTTATCTTTGCCTTCAAAGGAAAGGTAACGTGTTTTTTAGTATCAAGTATAAACACCGCTGGTTTAGTAGTGTTAAATGATTTCTCTTTCCTGCAAGGAAACATTCTATTATGAACAGTATATTTCATTATTGTTGAATAAAGAATTGTTCCATTGATTGATGTTTCTTCAATTTCACCATAGAAGTATAGAGTGAGTAGTTGGGTTAGTATTTGTATTACATAATAAGGAAGGCTTGTGCGTTACCAACTACTAATTGTTTTGTTCTTTATCAGTAGTGCGGTGTCAGTTCGAGACACAGGGGCTCGGAACCATAGAGGCCCTCTATGTAGACAGAGAAAATAGAAGGGCGGACACTCTTCGTCGGTTCATCTTGTACCGTGGTGAAATTTAACCGATTTAAGTCCACTTATTACATAAAATAAATAAATACCACCTGTGTGTGTGAGAGACAACTAGTTCATCTTCAAATCCTAACTCAGATTTGTGATGTTAGTTATCTATAATTCTCAAATTTTGCTTGCAAATACACAACTTTTATTTGTTTCTTTAATTCAGCCTACGAGCGATGTATGCGCTTAGCTGTGATTGGATAATGTCGATGGCCTAGTTCAAATTACCACGCGGACAGGTGGTATTCATTTATTTTATGTGATTAGTGGACATGAATCGGTTAAATTTCACCACGGTAGAAGTTGGGCCGACGAAGAGTGTCCTCCCTTCTATTATCTCTGTCTTCATAGACGGCCTCTATGGTACCGAGCCCCTGTGGTTCGAGAAGGATAAATGTGTTATCATGTACTCCGCAGCGAGTTATACTACATGTAAAGAAGGATATGTGCTTTATTAAGCACTAAGGAGCGGGTGGTGACTCCTTAGTACATGATAAGGGTTATGTGTTATTAAGTACTAAGGAGCGGGTGGTTAGCACCTTAGTACATGATAAGTAACGGTTGTTCTTTGTTATGTACTAAGGTGGGGGAAAGCAGAGCCCTCTACGTGACGTCACAGGTTGTACGGGATTGCCGTGGTTCTGAGAGTTGACTCCGTTGCCTAGAGAAAGGGGGCGCAAGTCTTATATACTAGTACCAATAATGGGTGTCTTGAGTCAGCGGTTTAAAAAAGTGTTGATGGGTTGAAATAATTCTATGCCTGACGCTGGCGGGGTATGGATAGTGTAAATGACCGAACCGGATGTCAAGGCTTGTTATGCAATGACTTTGCGGTTGACGTTGAAATACGTTAGTATTTCATGTAAAAGTGTCTCTTGGCGTCATAAAATGAACGTCACAACAACGACACGAAGAGTTATCTCCATTAGCTACACATCACCAACATGTCGGACACAATGTCACAGCCTGTCTTAACCCAAAGGGGCACTGCACGAAATGACATGAAAGGGGGAGGAGAGGTTTTTTGGGTTGTGGGGGGTTGGATGAAGTTGTGCCTTCCCGTGATGCTTTGCTCGCTGTGATGTGGATTCGTGCTAGCATTCGCTATTACATAATAAGGAAGGGTTGTCGCTTACCATGTAGTGTGAAGCGGATGGGTAACAGCGCACTACTGAATAAGGAAGGGCTGTCCCTAGTGCTGTCATGGGGTGATGTGGGTGTCTTCCAGTGATGTTTTGCGTGCGGTATACTCTCGCGAGAGTTGACGGGAGGTGCTTTGGGGTGGTGTGGGGGTCATAGAGTGCAACGTGTACTGGGTGACATGAGTGCAACAATCGGAGTGGTAATTCGTTCGCTTATAACATGGATTGATGTCGCGTCAGTAAAGGATTGAGAGGAGCATATACTCGGATTGGGCTGTTGACCAATGGGAATGCAAGGATTATGACCAATCAGAGCATGGCTTAACGGGCCAATCAGCGAAGACCGAGGTTTGAGATGGACCAATCAGCGTGGACGCGGAGAAGCTGTCATCGGGCGATGGCCGCACACAAGACAGCGACGTCGGCCGCACCCAATAACGGCGCTAGATGACATAAAATGGGCAGATTTTGGGGTTGTAGGAGGATGGATGAAGGTGTGAGCGACCTTCCGTGATGCTTTTATAGCGATGTGGGGGAATATCGGTGAGGTGTGTTATGGCTCAATCAGCGTGGACAAGTAGCTGCCCATCCGCAAGGGTGGCTCATGGCGGTGGGGTAGCCTTTCCACTCGCACACCCGCCCGTCCGCATGTGTGGCGACAGCGGCATGCGACGTCGTCCGGCGTATCGTGGTGTCATGAGGGCGTTTTGCGGCGTCGAGCGGCGTTCTGTGGCGTATTTCCTGTAGGCTTGTTGCATGGAAGCTTTGTCCATTCATTTCCTGCTGCGTCGATAATTTGATCCTTTAAGTTTTGAAAACGCTGCTGACTATGTCATTCCAAAAATCAGCGGTCGGGGCGTCGTACATTGTCCGAGTCGCTGAGGTTTACTGGTCTTCGTTGTCGGTGATGTGCATGGGGGATTCCGAAGGTAGCACTTGGTTGAATAGCTCCGTTCTCATCCGTACAGCGTTACTTAAGGCTTCCACCGACGGCAACTCGAACATCTCTTCTATACAACGCTGTGTTTTCATGCCTTGATGATAGTGTATAGGATCCGGTTTCAAATCGAGCCAATGCGTGTTCATGCGGAGATATTTGTTGCTAATTGACTGACAAATGTCGGGTAAGTTGGTTTCGTAGCCTTTTTGCATGGAATCTTGACAGCTTTCGAGAACGTTGCTGACTAAGTCATTCCAGACTTCAGCGGACGGGGTGTCGTCATCCCCGTCGTCTCCGCTTTCGTCATCGTTGGAATGAGAAAACAACGATGGATCGTCGTTTTCAGACGGAAGGTCTTCTTCTTTTTCATCTTCAGCAACAGCAGCATGAACACCATCGTTATCATGTTCTTCTTTCCTTATCCCGGATGCTTGATTACTTTATGACGCACCATATCGTAGAACGCCGCACGACTCCGCAGAACGCCGTCGTGACGCCGCAGTATGCCGTCGCAAAACATGTGAAGTCGTGGCACATGCGGCGTTGTGACGCCGCAGAACGCCGCCGTGACGCCCTAGAACACCACAAAACGCCGAAGAAGGCCGTCATAACGCAAACGCCACACATGCGGGTGGGCAGACGGGCGAGTGTGTGAGTGGCAAGGCCACCCCACCGCCATTGGCCACCCATGTGCTGCTGCCGCTCTGATGACGGCTACTCTTCATCCACGCTGATTGGTCCATAACACATCTTGCTGCGATTAACCCACACTGCAGAACATGCTTCGACATCGTGCTCGGTCATTTACAGTATCCATACCCTGTCATCGTCAGGCATAGAAATAATTCAACCCATCAACACTTTTTTAAACCGCTGACTGAGGACACCCATTCTCCGTACTAGCATATACGACTTAAACCCCCTTTCTCTAGGCAACGGAGTTAACTCCCAGAACCACGGCCATAACGTACAACCTGTGACGCCACGTAGAGGGCGCTGCTCTCGCTCCCTGGTACTTATTAACGCGCACATTCTTCTTTATATGTAGTAGGCAGCCAAACCGACTGCGGACTACATGCTAACGCACACATCCTTCTTTATCAGTAGTGCGGTGCCAAACCGCACTACTGATAAAGAACAAAGTGATTAGTTCTTGGTTCTGCACAACCCTTCCTTATTATGTAATAGCAAATACTAACCCAATTACTCACTCCGTACTACTCGCCATTTACGTTTTTATTTTGTCTCTCGTGGACAGAAGTCGTAATCCAACAAATACTACATCATGTTTGGAGGAGGGCGGCACAGATCTTCAGTTCTCTTTGTCATTTCCGTCCTTAAATTCGCATTACTGACACTTCATTTCCTCATTTAAAATCTCCTACGCTGTCTCTGTAGCGATTAATGACCTCTGTCGTCACATTTTGACAGATTATCCGATCCGCGACGGGGCCTAGGGTATTGACGACGTGTCAAAATGACGTCAGAGTTTCCTTACTTAAATTCGCTTTACTGATACTTCATCTCCTCATTTAAAATCTTCTACACTGTCTCTGTAGCGATTAATGACCACTGTCGTCACATTTTAACAGATTTTCCGATCCGCGGCGGGGCCTAGGGTTTTGAAGACGTGTCAAAATGACGTCAGAGTTAATTGTGAGACGATAAAGACCGCTTGAAATGGTTCAAACAGAATTCATATATGCCAACAATAAAAACCCCCACGAATATGAAGCATTTCGTTTGGCTTTAAAGCTGGCTATTCCAAATACCTCCTGGACCTGCGCAAGAACTGCAAGATAGAGGGATAACTCAACGTAAATCCAGCCTGTGAAAGAATACGTCTATGTGAAACTCAACAGATCGCCTATCCATTGTTTGGATTCTGTGTTCCACACATATTCCGCATCCTAGGTCATCCTCACTAAAAACTTTAATAGGCTTAGTCACAAATTGCTCTAACTGTTCTTGCAGAGATGTGTGCAAATTTCCTTGACGTTGATTCCAAATAACATACTTTGAGCTTGGTCTACAGACGGTTGAACTACCTGAACTTTTTTATCTTCAACTTGAACAACAAAAAGTATTTTTTTGTTCTACAGCAGCCTCTGTCAATAACCCAAGTTGTGTTAAAGATTGAAGATAAAGATCTTCATCACTTTAGTTTACAAGATGGACTGGTCTATTACCTGTTTATGTTACAGTGGCAACTGTCCTTCCTATCGCTAAGCCTATTGGACACACAACTGCAAGGGCACCAGTGCGGTCGACTACACCTATACATATGACTTACCTTGTGAATGTAGTCTTACCGTTGTCTTCACTTGTTGCATAAAACGGGCAGGCCCGTTACATTTTAGATGTCAAGAGGGCTGTCTAAAAGTGCTAAATGCCACTCTCAACCCTCAGATAATCTTCACCAAGACTTGAACACATATTTAGGTTAATACGGGGCAAAAATTACTTCCTATGACACCTGGAACAGGTTTCTTTGTCTATCCATAGGTGTATCTACTGGATCCTAAGCTACTAAAAAAATCAAATTGCTTGAAACGTTTGACCGAAAACAGTAACCTTTCTCTCCATATAGCTAAGAAAACGAAGCTGCAGTCCATTTACGGTTGAAATATGTATAAGGCAACAGCTTCTATGTATCCGCCAAGTACAAGTTGAGGTAGAATGATTACGTAACTGCTGATAATTCTGATCCCGTATCAAATAAACATCTCACACCCACGCGTCCAATGTGACCAATGGCCTCAGGACAAGAACACACAGCCTTGATCAATGTTGAGTCTAAGTCTCCATTTCTACGGAACCGAAGTCTACAGCTTTCGTTTCTCTATTCCCCTTATATTTGCATTTCCCTTCAGCGCCGTTATAACATCAGTGACTATATCATCTTTCATCTTTTGGAAGCATTTTTTTTTGTTGAGGGGTATTCGCAACGATTGCCTGTGCACTTTTAGAGCGTTTGTTCTCGGAACACATTTCTATTTCTAACCACTTTACAATCCTATCTCGCAGGTCAAAGAAACTTAAATCTGGCTTCTCTACATCCATGTCTCTTTTGAGACTCAACTGTCTCTGCGAAACGTTTTTTTATGCCTCTCTTTGAAAGCCCATTCAAATATGCACATCGTATCATAAAGTCAACTACCTCCGATTAAAAAGAAATCAAATCTTTTGTGCAATATAGGTAAATTGTCCCCTGACCCAAACGTATTCTCTAATACTCCACAAATCCTATCTGAATCGGATGTGATAACATCTCCTCTACTCACAATGTCATGTGTAGCTTTGACTGCAAGGTGCTCAACAACGAATGGGGCCTTCTCTTCGTGCTTGTAATGTAGCTACCCTACTCCTAACATATCTTTCCCATTTATATACAGTTGATTCGGGGCTATGTCAGTGGCTTATGAGGTCCGTGGCCTAGTGGTTAGTGCATGCGCTTACTAATCCTACTTCGATGCACTCACGGAATCGACCACCATGTATATGAATTCCAGGCACAAGATGGAACTACGGCAATAGTGGGGGTTGTTTTACTAGGTTTCTTCTTGATTGTCCATAGTAATTAGACAAGGATAAACGTGAAGTATACAAATCGTCGTCATATAATTGAAATACCCTTGAATACGAGGTTAAACCCCAATCAAACAAACAAACAAACAAACAAACAGTGGCCTATGACGAAAACGATCTTACCTGCGAGATGACAACTTCCAATAACTAAACAGGCTTGAAATATTTTCATAGCGGAGCTGTACCCTAAAAAACTGTGTAAGCAAACAAGTGGGTGGGTGGGTGTGTACAAACGCGTGAATAAGTGCGTGTTGCCACTGTTATGTAATTATATATAAACATGTTTGCACAGATGCGATGGATGTGGTATTGAGTGGTCATGGTAGTTAAGATCAACTTAAACTTTAAATCACATTGGGGAACAATACCTTGAAGCGAACTTAATGTAAGTCGAAAGAGCTTCTCTGACCTCTAACACAGACTGCATGCTGGATAATGGAACAGGGAAGAGCACTGTAAAAATAAAAGTAGGCGTGTACACTTTGAAAGTTTGACGAGGTTGCTGTCACCGCAAAGGGCGTAACGCTTTATGGTGCTTTATTAGGTCATCATTTCTTCTGCCTTGGTCCAATTCACCCACACGTGTGTCCCAAGACGCAGATCAAGGACATTGCATCAATGGTTCTCGTCTATATGTAACTACATGTAGAATGTTAGGGTGAAACAGCTTTACATGGAGTCAGATAGTATAGTGCGTATAGTCGCCCGGTCGCGGCGATCTGGTCTCCAGCGAAAGTTTTCGGACGACTTGAGCGTACACACGTGGCGATTGACCCAGCGATCTGGAGCATTTTTTACTTTAAAAAAGGCAACATAAATCACGTGATTTGTCCAATATGGCGATATTAAAACGGAATTATATTTACTCATCAAAAGAAGATTAAGACGTAGACTCAAATGGGAGAACATAAGTATTTGGAAAATAATTTCGCCGACCTTATTCGTGGAAGTTGCCAATTTGTGAGAAGAACTCGAACTCTGATTGGTTTAACACCATTGATTCGCGCAACTGTAATCGCTTGCATGAACACACGGGAGATCACTCTGGGCGATCTATCGCTGGCGATTTAAAATAAACCGAAAATATCAAATATGTTTTATCCGAGCGACTTGTCGGCCGGACAGCATCGGCGATCATAATCGCTGTCGCCGGCCTGAACACAAATGGCGATTTTTTTCAGCGATTGGAACAATCGTCGCGATTGCGTGTGTCACCCTCATTACAGTCAATTAGAGATTACATCGAATCGTCCCACACTGAGAAATTCGAAACATATTTTGGGTTCTCCTCATCCACAACAGAACCTATCAACCTAAATTACGACATGCATTTATCAGTTGTTCATCTAGGTGCAAGCCGGCAGGAAACTCTAGGGATGGAACTCTTGAACCTAGGAATAAGGTGATGTGTGGACCAAAGGCATCATTCTCTAGAGCGTGACTAGACCGGAGACTATATCCTATATAATCATTTAATCTCCATCTCTTAGAACGCTTTGTTGCGTCACTGTGTCGTAGGCCCTATCACTTTAAATCTAGGTACTGAATTTGAAGGCTTCAATTCGTGTAATTGCCCTACAGCGAAATTTGAAGTAGGGCTCAAATCTTCTGTTAAGTAGACTCACCGGCTTAATATAGGTTTAATATCCCAATCGAATAAATTCTGTATCCTTTTATTAGGTAAACGTGCTTAAAAATTTAAAGTTACAGGAACTTCTACTAAAATTTTAAGGCTACAGTCAAGGTGGAAGAGAGAAAAAATGGCGGATTAGCAACAGAATCTTAAACTATACTCCCGCATTTTTAAAAGGCTAATGGGCGATTTCAAGTTTCGTTTGGCATGTAAAATGTGTCCGGAAGTTCAGTATATCAAATATTATTGGACAGTGCTTGTGAAACCGATAATAGCTGGTAAGTGAAAAAAACTTGAAGTTACACAGTTATGTGCAATCTAACTCTGTGTTTTTAAAAATGGCTACATTGTATGATAAACTATTAGAGATACAGACCTCTGCATCTACTTTAGATCACGTCGTCATATGAGTGTAAGTACGGCATATGGTGGGCGAAGTGCGTCGTAACTTGACACTATCTTACGTGTGTTTTAAATGACTAGTTTTTAACCAGCAAATCAAATCGACAGATTTCAAGAGAAAAACACTTTCTTGATTTATTTTTTCACGTTACAATTTTTGTCCCACATCAATTTATGTTTTCTTACGTGACCTTGGTCAAAATGCACGCGTCAGAAATTGTTTGTCAAGAATGTTGTTTCAAATGACGGATCCTTACATTATTTGACGTGTAACATTAGGTTTTTGTCATGTTACACAGCATTTGATTAAAACCAGAAGCGGGCTTACCTTCATGCTCTACGTACAGCCCGTTTGGTCATAAACCTAGTACCATTTTGAATGTCTAAATGTAGTGATATATCCGCTAAAACGGCGTAAATTGTGCGGTCGTAGCAAGACCAAGTACAGCTGTATAAATACACCGGGACTATGCTTTGGTGTTATTCAGCTGTACATCAATCTGATTCCCTTTTTAAAGATACCAGTCACCCAAATCAAACAAACAAACAAATTATAAAGATGCTATCAAGTTTAATCATTTTTAAATGAATAAAATTGTTCAATCTTATTTTGACCTACATAACACATTTTCAAATTCTTATGCACATTGGGCTTCGAGCCCCTTTGT
>JAQQZZ010004336.1:0-11863 GCA_030265115.1 Mopalia vespertina
GACTTAGAAATGGTTCCTGGAAGGCAGATTAAACATTTTTCAGTTAGAAAACATCAGGATTTGTCAGAAAACATTAAAAAAAATTTTCCCAGGAACCATACCTAGATCCTTAAAATAACTTTTAAAGTAGCCATATTATGGTTGAAATTATAGGTGATTTACAGTATATCCTTTGTTATAATTTTCAGAAAGTGGCCATTAATTTAAAACACAGACACAAAAGTATAACACACACAAAACATTGAGAACCAAATCCCTTGAAATTTCTAACTGGTCCTTTAAAATTGTCTTGGTTTTTATTTCTTATATTTTCCACATTTCACATAGGCCTACAAATGTTTCAAATGTATTGAGAACATTGTAGTTTCAGTAAAATGGTGTTCAGGGCTGAAATAAAATCCATAGTAGCTTTGAAATGTTTTGTTAAATAACTCAAACAAACACCATCTTTAAACTAATGGAAGTTTTAATAATTAGTTTTAATGTTTTTCTTTAAAAAAAAGTCTGTTGGAGATAAATTCACAGAATTGAGTACCGGGTATTTAGAAACAAATTTATTTGTATTTCACAGTTTGAACCTGATTTAGGTCAGCATTGACTAGCCCAGACTAAGGAGAGCACAGAGGCTATGCATTAGGCCCTACCATGTAGATGAACAATTTTCATCAGTCGTCATGAAAACCGCCCTATAGTGGACCGGGAACCAAAAATATTTTGTGACAATTTCACTCAGTGTTGAATGCTAGTAAATTACAACCATCTTGCAGGTTATTCTGTAAAATTGAACCCCTAAAATTACATTCCGACTTCATGTCAAGCTTATCATGATTATCAGCTTAAATGGAGAGAAAAAAATATCCATAGTGACTAACTGTAAGTCTTTGTTAATTTGCTTGTTTAACAGTCTTTATTTAAACAGATTTTCAATTGCGCACAAAATAGGGTCAACAGGCCGGAGTGGCCTTTTTATTTTTTTTACTTTTTACACTGTTACTTTCCTAATGTCAACGATTGTTTGATCAATAAACCGAAACATTTAGTCAAAATGAATTCATTATTTTTTTTATAGGAGAGATTATCTGCCATTAGTCTACCTATCAAGCCGATTTAGGGCCTACATGTATGATTACAATAGTCACACGCTATATTATTGCAGAGGACAATTTTGAGGAATGTGATTTTCTTGGCAGCCATGTAACAAATTATATAATATTAGTCAATAGTACGCTAGGTATGTTGTGACTTGTATAGTACACTTTAACTACGGTACATGTACATAATTCTATGTTCGTATGTACATTGATTGATGATGTTGGCAAGGAGTCAATCAATGAATCAGTCGGCTTGTTTATCGCACTTTTAATTTCTTTGTACCTACCCGACTGTCGTTGACTTTCGAATGGCATGTTGTATCTGTCACTCCGACTGCTGTAAAAGTCAGCCGGTCGAAGACCAAACCATGTCGCCGATCTTATCAACTTCCAAACATCCGTGAAGCTGTCACGCTACTGCTCCGCCATGTTTCAACAATGGGAAAGACCTAAAGTGACGTCACAGTAACCAAGAGGCATTCTCCACGATGCGGCACTTTCGCTTTCACGTTCAGAGGTCATAGGGCACGTCACTTTGAACAAGCATTGAAGTGACTGCGTTACCTCTATGCCTCAATGGAATTTCCAAGCCAAATGTACATGCCCAGTACACAAAAGATAAAACACGCCACAGCCGAGATATTGTCACAAATTAGGAACCAAAAATAATTGAAAAAAAAATGATTTCTAAAATATACACCAACATGACTTTTTCTATTAGTAGTGTTAAAATTGCATGAATTAAAATTATCAAGTGATATGGTTATGAAAAATAGACTAGATCTATTTTGTTACAATTAAAATCAATTAACTTTATGAGCACGCACTTTGGAGCGTTCGTCAAAAGGATCACCATCTACCAACAACATTACTCCCCTTAATTATTTCGCCAGCTTGTCATCGACAGATGGACATTGGCACCTGGACATCTTCCCCGTAGGTCATCGATACCGCACCCCATCAGGTCATTGTGGATTTTTGCCAACAATACCTAACATCTGTACATGTTCCACCTCTGCTAAAGTATTAATATTTATTTCATTTAATTTATTTACAACGCTTATGATTTATGTTATCCTATATATTTGTTTTTATTTACTGCGTTTGTAATAATGACAAAATAAATTTACATCCAAATGAAAAATAGTTAAAGTTGTGCATTTAATGGAGCTTTTCTTTTGGCTTATTAACAAGGCCATTGGCAAGGTGTGGATTAATGGCATTATCACAGCAGCCTATAGGCTCCCTACTGTGTTTCTTTTTGTCATATGTTGATTTGTAGTTTGTACATTAATAAAGTAATATATTTACACCCCATCCTCACAGTATACTGAATATATTGCTGCTCATTGACAGCTTTACCGACATGTCGTTTAATCAGACTGAGAGGAAACCTCATAAAAACCAACCCCGGAGCCTTATCATGTGACTCACTCATTTTAAGGAAATTAATTTAGACTGCACCACTGGATTGGAAAGTTTGTTGCTTGAAACTTCTACACAGTCTACAAGGTTGTTATCTTTATTGTTATAGTTTTGTTTATAGTTGGCTGTACTAGGTAGGCTGAGCTTTATTTGCAGGAAAAATTAATAAAGTATTTCCCTTAATATTTCACCCTAACGTGATATTCATGTGAAAGCAATATATTTGTTCCCAATCATTATTAGAAAATAAGGACACGAGAAGCAACGGACTGTTGTCAGTTCTATTAAAGATCTTCATCATTGGTTTGTTTGTTTTATTGTGCACATGGTTCTTACACTTGTGATTGCTTACCAGCAAAATGTTGGAAAAAAACAACCATGCATAACCAACACTGACATGATAGGACAAACAAAAGGCACACCAGATCGGTCTTGTGTTGAGTATTAGCTCTGAGAGCACCTGGGCAACAAGAAGCTCCCTCTGTCCGACCACCCTTTCATTGTTGGTGACAAGGACTTCATTCGCAATTTGATTTTATATACATTTATTTCTATGGTTAACTTCCGAAATGTGACCCTATAGATGGATCACCAACCCCCACCCCCAAATGGACAGGTAAGTTAACCATGGTTAATTCAAGTCCATGTTCCTCCAGAGGCAAGGCGGAAAAGAAGATCCTCGCCTCTCTTCCTTTCTT
Source organism: Mopalia vespertina (assembly GCA_030265115.1). Classification (NCBI taxonomy): domain Eukaryota; kingdom Metazoa; phylum Mollusca; class Polyplacophora; order Chitonida; family Mopaliidae; genus Mopalia; species Mopalia vespertina. Next base: position 3,215 of record JAQQZZ010004336.1, read on the forward strand.
ACCTTGCCTCCATAGGCGATAAAACCGGAGTTAGCTAGAGTTTACAACAGCTTCTTTCGGATGACTTCTCTATACTCTACCCAATCAGATTGGGGCTTTCTTAGAATAAGAAAGAGGCGGTCTAAACACAGGATGGCAAGTACATGAAGGCTATACATGTAATATACATGCACGATCTTAGTCCCATTAACGAGTCCTGACATCATTACAGACATGTTAATTGGCAGTGGGGCCACGCTTGTTTGTTATAGACTTTGATGTGTAAACACCTTTTTGATTAGCTTGCATGGTTCTACCCTAGTCCAATGATATTTTTGCCATGTTTTCCCTTCGAATTACAGCAAGGGATAGTAATGTGGAAGTCCTGTCTTACACATACTGTCCCTTGCATAGGAAGATGATGCTCCTGTGACATCATACCTGTTCTCCCTCTAATAACCATGGTATCACAGACCAGCCTATGTACTGGACTGTAATTACCTAAAATTGCGTTTATGAATAATTGAAACCTTTTACATACATGTGAAAGTATAAAATCATCTAAACAAACACACCTTTGTTTTCTGTGAAATCCTTATGCTTTCTAAGGGAAAAATGTGTCATGGAAGAGAAATTTTTAAAATCTTCTATATTTCTTTAAAATGGTGATGATGATATTAACATTACTCCTTCACGATACATCCAGTCAACACCCCCTTCCTTAGAACTGTAATCCAGCTTGATTTTTAGGCCCACAAAGTGCCGAATTAAATGGCAGATTCTTGATGCAAAATCATAAATTCAAAAACATGTTTCATCTGAAGGATATCGGTTTTTAATTTAGCATTTCATTAGGATATATAATTGTGGTAAATGATATTGATAAACATTCAAATAAAAAACATATTTTTGTTTTTCAAACACAAAAACACATCAACTCAAGACATTGGTAATATAATATATTCTGGTTTAATACATACATGTATAATTGTAATTATGCATGTTGATTAATCATCAAAACAATGTTTGCATTAAGCTATACCTAAATCACCTAAAATTTCGTCCATAATATGGCTACTTTAAAAGTTATTTTAAGGACTTAGAAATGGTTCTTGGAAGGCAGATTAAACATTTTTCAGTTAGAAAACATCAGGATTTGTCAGAAAACATAAAAAAATTTTTCCCAGGAACCATTTTAAAGTAGCCATATTATGGTCGAAATTATAGGTGATTTCCAGTAGTATGGTTTTCAAAACACTTTGATCAAATAGACATCATACGTGAACTGGTTTTGAGATGTTTTACTGTTAATCATAAAACAAACCATAAGCAATAAATACATAAAATATTATTGTTATTTGATCCTCCATAAATAAACTCACTATGATAACTTCACATGTCATTTTGACATTGATAGTGCAATAGTTGTTAAGTGGGTTTTATTGGAGTTTAACATCACACTAACGGTTACGGTATTTCACTCATGGGATGGGGTGTCCTTACAGTGGGTGTCCTGTTTACACAAGCAACAGGACAAAGCCAAGACAATACATTCACCAAACAGAAATGCTACAACATGGTCCAGTCCGTCTCGCCCCTTAGCCCCAAACATCTGGTCTACTAGAAGCTCCTTCCTGTAGCACTACTTTGTATTAAAAAAATAACTTCAAAATATGAGAATCCGAAAAAAATAGATAGAAAAATAAATAAATACAGTGGATAATAGGTGGTCCAGAATGTCCCTAGGTAAATATGTTTGTCTAAAAAATCCAATTTTGACCCTATAGTTTAATAAGATGGTCAGGAAAATGGGAGTTATTTCACCCAAGCAAGGGTGCTCACTGTATTTACCTGTAATCAGTCAAGGTACCTGGTACTAAAGTGTGAAATAATGATGACCAGTCAAAAGTATATTTTATTGCACAAAACGCATTTTAGTATAATTATTTATAAGCAATCAGAACCTCAAACTTCTGTTGCTGTATTGCAAATAATATAAGTATCCAATGGGTCAAAGGATCACTTTTTAATTATATCATAAAATGAGTAGAAAACAAATGGGGTGTGCCTCAAGCAGGGACCAAACCCCGGGATGTGCGACTGACAGGCTGTCAGCATTCACCTGATTTCAACACAGTTTGTGTATTTGGTTAGGGTTTAATGTCATACTTAAGGATACTTCACTCATAAGAGAGTGCACCAGCCCAAGCAGACAAAGAAAGCCACCCTAGGCATTATTACTGGCATTAAACAATGACAACACCAGACAAGCACAGGACACAATGTCAACTGCCAAGACATCAGAAAACAGATCGGCTTCAAGGTTGCCCCTTACAATATAGCTATGAGAGCACCTGGGCTCACCCAACCTTAGGCTTAGAAAAATCCAAATCAAATTTGTTAATAAATTATAGCAGCAATGTAAAAGTGACCAGCCTCCATTGGGGATTGAACTTTGACCTATGGCAAATAACCTGTATTCTAATAAACAGTTCAACCCTTGTATTACTATTATTCATCATTTACAAATCTCCTAACTGGCAGTATTCTTTAAATAACTAGACAAGTCAAGGTATTCCTATTTGAGACCTTGGTAATTTGAGATGATTTGTTTTGCTGTAAATGATGTCAAATAGTTGAGTCAAGAATTAATGCGGACAGATTGGTATTAAATGTCCTGTGGTAATGTTAAACAGGTAGGTTAAATGTTTAATGTTTTTATAATATCAATGTCACCGAAGTTTTTTCCTCTCAATCTGTCCTAGAAAATTACTTGATTTAAAAATAAATAGCCTCCACCTGAGACTGAACCTGGACTTTGCTTGAATAATATATAAACAGATTCACATTAACTGAATAAGTCTAGCCTAAACCAGTTTATTTGTGATTATAATGATCACAGGTGTCTTATCATACAAGAATTCAAACAATTCAAGCTTTAAATTTAATAAAATATCAATAACCTTCAACCCATATCATGAGAAGTATTCAAGTATCCCCCAATAAGTCATTACAATGATTGGTGATAGGTTTCACTCAAAACAAAGAATTTTAGAGCGTATTCTGTAACTTGTAAAATTTGACCCTGTGAACCTAAAAGCTCTCGTATGAAAGATAGCTGACATGTGAATTTCATTGCAAAATAAATAAATAAAACATAGAGATTTTATTTCATAAATTATAAATGTTGTATTTAAGGCTTAATCTAGGATAGTATATATGAAAAAGCCCAGAGAACTGATCAATAAAACTCTACTGCTCATATGTTGGTGTATAATGCTGTGCTTACGGGTATTTCAGTTATATGACCATGGTGTACTCCAACAGTAATGTACACTAGCTCAAACATAGAATGTGAGGTGTTTTAATACTCGCCTTAAATATTCTTTTTCTAAAAGACACAAAAATTAACGAAAACACTGTTTCAATACTGTTGGAAAGTTTTAATCTTTCTCCAGTGCTAACCTAAATAAAGACAGCATTGCTACTCTTCAAACAAACTGCCCTTACTTAGAAGGCCATAGTTTAGGTCACCTTTCAGACTGTATCTTCAATAGCAATTGCAGTGTTTACATTTCCACAAAGATTAGACCTTGAAGAGAATTAAGATCAAATAAGCAAATGACAGCATGTACATCCCATGCTTGAAGTCTCTTGGTGTATCACAAACATACATGTATGGAATCAAATTAGTTCATGTTATTTCACTCATATGATAGCATGCCAGCCAAGTGAGCCAAGGAAACCACTTCTGAAGCCAATGGCAACAAACAAAGGAAAGACAATCATGAAACAACAGATCTGCCTTTTGTTGACCCTTACCTCCAAGAGTTTGTTTAAATGAGATTTAACGCTGTACTTAATGTTATTTCACTCATATGATAGCATGCCAACCAAACGAGCCAAGGAAACCACTTCTGAAGCCAATGGCAACAAACAAACAAAAGACAATCATGAAACAACAGATCTGGCTTTTGTTGGTCCTTACCTCCAACAGTTTGTTTAAATCAGGTTTAACGCCGTACTTAAGGTTATTTAACTCTTGACATATAATGCATGCCAGCTCAGTGGGTGAAGGAAACCCCCCTCAACACCTCTGGCAACAAAGACAAGTCAGGATAAATATAAATATTGTCAGGACAATCACAGCTAGGATGTAATACAAAGGCATTACAAACAGATCAGCTTCATGTTGCCTCTTTATTCTGAGAGCAACAGGAAACTCAAGGCAAAAAAAAGTTTAGCTGATAAATTTCAATAATTCAATTTTCAACTGCAACTGTTCAATATTTGATCAAGCACCTGTCGCTTGGTTGAGGAGAACACAATCACATGGACATATGCCATGAGTCACACGGCACATTATAATCACATAGCACTGCAAGAGAAATAGACATTGCTCTATACATGTAGTCAGAGAAATAGACATCATTCTATGCATACAGTCAGAACGATAGACATTGTTCTATGATACAGAGAGATAGACATCCTTCTATGAATTAGTCAGAGAGATAGACATCTTTCTAGATACATACAGTCAGAGAGATATACATCGTTCTATACGTACAGTCAGAGAAATAGACATCGTTCTAAGCATACAGTCAGAATGATAGACATCCTTCTATGCATACAGTCAGAAAGATAGACATCCTTCTAGTATACCATATCTTGATTTTATTTATTAAATATGATGGGTTTTCATGACACCAGCTGGCTGTCAAATCATAATTGTTATTCAATTTTGGTAAATCAAAAATCAGTCATTAGTTAAGTAAGAGGTAAGCTTACTCAACAAAATGACACCAAATTAATCCCGACCTCAACAATATACCAAGTTTTTTAAATAATTAAATAACTTCAATACATGTACCACAATAATTTTTCTGTTTTTTTAACGGGCCAAATGAATGTTAAATACCACAACAACAAAAATCCAATTAGCCAGAAAACATTGTTAATTAACATTAAACAAACATTGCCTTTTTAAGAAAGGAACATCATGATTTGTCAGCTTGAGACATTTGATATTCAATCAGAGTGAAGCGAGAGTTGAACTGTCAAGAGCTGACCAATCATGACGTTCCCTTTTCAAACATGCTGCACTCGTTTTGTTATACCGCATGTATTCCTTCCAGGGTTTGGGACAATTTAAACAGTGATAAACCCGGCCTCTATTTATAAAATGGGGCCGGCCTCTGCTTTACATAGAGGTAGACGTCTGATTTACTGGTGAAGAGGAGATAACTCCAGCATGTAATGTTACTATTATTGCATGGCATGTTTTGTTAATTTCATGTGACATGTTTTCGACCAATCAGAACAAAACAATTTGACACAATGTATAACAATATTCTTGCAAGTTGTAATCCATTCATTTGATAGGTTTGACGGGAACTTGCATAGTCTCAAGTCTAGAATAGACCGCACATATTCTATAACAAATATGGCTTGTTTGTTTGTTTGATTGGGGGTTTAACGTCATACTCAAGGGTATTTCACTTATATGGGGACAGATTGTCTGCTTCTTATCCTTGTGTGCCTTATTACGGTGGAACACTGAGAGGAAACCTCGTAAAAACCACCTCTGCGATTGCCGGAGCCACATTGTTTGACTCACTCATATACCTGAGGGTCAATAGCCGGACTCATGCTAACCATTAAGCCACAGCCGCGGGTGCCACAAAAGAATTGGAGTGAATGTTACAGGTAACTAAATGAGAAGCTAAAGAAGCTGACCAAAAATCAGGTGTTGTGACCAATGGGCCAAACAAATTTGTATTTAAATTCCTGTTATTGGGGTAATATAATAATGTTGAACAGGGACTCCCTTGTATGTTCACTTCACACGCACCATACAGGTCAGTTACATACACATGCTAGCCAGCCAGGTGAAAGGGGATTAACTAGAATAATGTATATCACAGGATAGAAAGGTAATTGTTTGCATGATTAAGTATTTTCCTACATTTGTATATCATCAAGTAGTAAGTAAGTTTTCACCATACCCTTTGGAGTTACTTTGTAAAACCTTATATGTACACCCTGAGACAGGTGATTTATTCACCTTGAATCAAAATGCAGATGGCTTCAGGGTTAAAGCATAATTTATTGTCCACGACTACTTAACATTACTGATTCAACAGCTACTCAATGTATAGATGCATTAAAAAAAGATGAGGTGTGTAGAATTGACTGTGCATATGTTAACTGTGTATATGTGAAGTAACTGTGTATATGTGAAGTATCTGTGTATATGTGAAGTATCTGTGTATATGTGAAGTGATTGTGTATATGTGAAGTGACTGTGCATATGTTAAATGTGTATATGTGAAGTGACTGTGTATATGTGAAGTAACTGTGTATATGTTAAATGTGTATATGTGAAGTGACTGTGTATATGTTAAATGTGTATATGTGAAGTGACTGTGTATGTGAAGTAACTGTGCATATATTAAATGTGTATATGTGAAGTGACTGTGTATGTGAAGTAACTGTGCATATGTTAAATGTGTATATGTGAAGTGACTGTGTATGTGAAGTAACTGTGTATATGTGAAGTGACTATGAATGTGAAGTGAATGTGTATATGTGAAGTGACTATATATGTGAAATAACTGTGTATGTGTGAAGTAACTGTGTATATGTGAAATGACTATGTATATGTTTAGTGACTGTGTATATGTGAAGTGACTGTATATGTGAAGTAACTGTGTATATGTGAAGTTAATGTGTATATGTTAAATAACTGTGTATATGTTAAATAACTGTCTATGTGAAGTTAATGTGAAGTAACTGTGTATATGTGAAGTGACTGTGTATATGTTTAGTGACTGTGTATATGTGAAGTGAATGTATGTGTGAAGTAACTGTGTATATGTGAAGTGACTGTGTATATGTGAAGTGACTGTGTATATGTGAAGTGACTGTGCACATGCGAAGTGACTGCATATGTGAAATAACTGTGTATATGTGAAGTAACTGTGTATGTGTAAGGCGAATGTGTATGTGAAGTAACTGTGCATATGTGAAGTGACGGCATATGTGTGAAGTGACTGTGTATGTGTGAAGTAACTGTGTATAGTATGTGAAGTGACTGTGTATATGTCAACAGTCTGTGCTGTTGGGGAGAACGGTCAGAACGGGGTTTCCCCATGGTTATGCAAACTTAATTTAGGTGGACCTATTTATAGGTTTCCTAAATTGTTTGCAGTCTTCGTCTAAATTTGTATTTTGCTAATGATTTCATCCGATAATCAATGAAGTTTGTGTTTTAAAGCAATTTTGATTTATTTTTCACCAAGGCAGATTTATTTATCTAAAAAATCAGCAAACCATTGGAAAATGCAAATGTTAGGTTACCTGACAAAATTTTAGAGGACCGATTTTTAGGTTATGCCGGAAAAGATTACATCACAGGCCTGATGTTTCAGTCAAATTCAACATGGGAAATATAGGGGAACAGTAAACTGAGACACCTTGTTTCTGTAAAAATGGTGATTTAAGACACCCTCTTCTTGATTTCTGGCTAATACAGCAACAGGACAATAGCCTGAAACCTTCCGCAAATCATCTGCTATACCACACTAGAAACATCTCACTGCCAAGTTAGTATAAAACATCATTTGCTCTATTCACCATACTAACAACTCGGTTTATTCTATTTTTGAACCGGTACAATATGCTTAAAAAAAAAAATACTGCCAAAAAAAACACACACAAACACAGAGTACACAAAAGGTGGTTTAAGTTCGAAACTGTTTTTAACTTTATCTTCATTAATCTTAGGGTGAAGACTAGGTTGTACATGTAATCTAGGAAATGCCTGTCAGGAAATGTCTCATTTGTATTATATAATCGACTGAAAAGACAAAGGTGACGAATACTTGTATAATTAATGAATGGTTGTTGTGTGGAGTCAACGAGTGTCCTGTAAAATCTTGCTAAAGAAAGTTTTCAATACAGTGTATTCTTGTCTACAGAGTTGATCAAGAGCACAAGATGATTCATTTTTTAATAGCTGATATCCCTATGCCAGAAAGATTATTCTTAATAAATATATCTACTTAACAAGATTAATCACATCGGCAGAGGAATGAAGTTCAGATAAAATTGATACAACTGAAAATTATAGACGTCTTTTCCATGCACTTAACAGTCATTGATGAGCATAATATTCCTAACATATACAGATAATGTGTGATAAAAGTTTTGATATGGGTGATGTAAAATCACGTTAAACTTTATAAACAGCCTTTGAAAATGAACAGAAGAGCACAGAATATGATTAACAGATAATGGGATTGGTCTCACTCTGCTTAAGGATTTTCACATATTATACAACAGTGGTGCACTGCACATTCATTATAACCCTTGAATTAATATGATATTGACTTATCATTTCTTCATCTTATAAAATCAATTGAGGGTTACGAGTATATACCTAACTACGATCACTGGTAGCTGACATTTTGGGCGTGGCCAACCCTATTCATGATGTCACATGACTCACACTCTTCTGTGTTACAGGTTAATAACATGTGTGAACAATTGTCAAAGGTTTAAACAGTTGACTCTATAGGTCTTGTGACGTAGACCCCCTAGTGTGACAAGAAAGATATTTGATTGGTCAATATTTGTGGAGCTCTTCTGTTTAGTGATTAAAGTAGCAAG
>JAQQZZ010004347.1:0-11862 GCA_030265115.1 Mopalia vespertina
GGTAACAGTCATTTCCGATACTTTGTTGGGGGTATTTCACATAAACCAGCCATCAATATCCAGAAATTTCATTCCAAACACAAAGACATTTTCGCTACGAAACAAAACGTACCTCCTGCGCAGGAGATGTATCGAGAATAGCAATCTCCTGCGCAGGAGGTACGTTTCGAAACGAGACAAGAGAATGGGGAAGGTAAGACGGCATTTAGGTCTACCACGTACCTATGGATATAATTTTGAGGCTGTGAGCTGCCTAGAAGGATTTATTTTAAGACTGGATCGTAGGCAGTGCAGCGCAGGTCTTAGGTTCCTTTTAAAACTTTCGAGCGTGCCGTTAATATGGCGTTGATTCCCGACATATAACATGGCCACAAGAAAATGAGGAAGGTAAAATTCTTTATTTTAATTGTTTTACTTGTATTGAACTGTGCGCAGTGCTTATACCTGTGAGTGAGAGAAAGTTTTACCCCATGACTCTGATGGAGGAATGTTTACAGGGCTAGTCGTAGGTTAGAGTAAGCATTTTTCGAGTATTTTTTTTAAGTATAATGGTATTCATTTTCACTTTCGTTTATTAACTTGTAAACTACCTGGTTGTGCAATTTCCAGATAACACCCATTTGTAAGCATGCTGGTTACAAATAGCCAACATAATAATGATATAAAAAGGTTAAGCATGTTGCCATGTTGAAGTTAATCCGATTTTCAATGTGTTTTTTTTTTCTCTCGTGTCGTCGACAGCTATGAATGATATCTGACAGTTTTACCTTGTTGTTGTTGTCCATTTTGACGTCCGCGCTTACATCACTTGACGTGTCACTACTGCTATATGTGCTGCCCATCAGCACCTAACACTCCACAAAAATACCAACTGCACTAGTCGATACGCAGTGAAACTCTTCTATATTTGTCATTTGATTTTGATACATTTACTTCCATGAAGTTGCAACTTCCCTACGCAGACGACTGCCATGGAGAGTTCCAACAAGGGAAGTAACTAATAAAGAAAGTCATATTTTATTTTAAAGTTAGAGTTGTCTGCTCTTACTCTATGGTGTTGATCATTTTTTACACCAGCAACATCATCATAATATATGTGTTTCCAGTACATTTCACATGCATAATAGTTACATCTAAATTCCATATGCTCTCCTTTACAGGGCTCCTGCAAGAACCTTCCCTCTACCACACCAAGGGCTACCCCAGCTCCAATTTAATATAAGTTCAGCTCCCACTCTTCCAGATCTGACCTACGTCACCTACCCCTCATTCCATCTCGCATTCGCTTACTATTCCAGATCTCACTCACTTGTTCTCGTTGCTCGGTGTCACTAACTTATCCACTCATGGCTCACTCAAAGTTCCCACTAAAGGTCAGCAATAAATTGTAGGCCTACATATCTAATCCAGCCCAGCATGCATTTAGGGTTGGCCCTCTATGTTAGTAAAAGCTGGTAGAAACATGTTAAACCATTAAGGGAGATTATTGGTCTATATGCACAAATTAATTACATTTACAAGAAGGTATATTCACAGAAATAAAACTTCTAGTTGCAGATGTAAAACGTTTATGTTTATTTTGGTTAAAGATGGTTTTGTCTTCGGTGCATTTGGCCTTTTGCAGTGATTAAATGTTTCAACCTGACCCAAGGAATCCTTTCCCAGTAGGGAGACTCAATATTTATATGTTTCTCATCCAGAAGTGGTCCATTAAGGTTGTCTGAAATGCCTCCCCAGTGGCCGATTAATTTATGTCAACCCAGCATTGTCTTAATGCCGGATCCATTTAGGTCAACCCAGCTAACCTTGGATTGCCTCCTCAATACTAAACCCATTTAGGTTAACCAAATCATCGAACAGTTCTTGAATGTCTGGCCAATTTACATCAACCCAGCCAAGCTGGTATTGTTGATATGCCTGGCTTACTTAGATCAAACTAGCAATCAAGACATTGCCTCAATACTTGGGATTAAGGTCAACCAAGACCATCTGGCATTGCCTCTATGCCTGGCCGATTTAGGTCAACCAGACCACCTGACATTGCCTAAATGCCTGTCCCATTTAGGTCAACCAGACCACCTGACATTGCCTAAATGCCTGTCCCATTTAGGTCAACCAGACCACCTGTCATTGCCTAAATACCTGTCCCATTTAGGTCAAGCAGACCACCTGACATTGCCTAAATGCCTGTCCCATTTAGGTCAACCAGACCACCTGACATTGCCTAAATACCTGTCCCATTTAGATCAACCAGACCACCTGACTGCCTAAATGCCTGTCCCATTTAGGTCAACCAGACCACCTGGCATTGCCAAAATACCTGTCCCATTTAGGTCAACCAGACCACATGACATTGCCTAAATGCCTGTCCCATTTAGGTCAACCAGACCACCTGACATTGCCTAAATGCCTGTCCCATTTATGTCAACCAGACCACCTGACATTGCCTAAATGCCGGTCCCATTTAGGTCAACCAGACCAAGTGACATTTCCTAGATGCCTGTCCCATTTAGGTCAACCACCCGAACTTGCTTCATGCCAGACCCATTCATGTAAGGACCAACAAGCATTGCCTTGATGCCTGGCCCGCTAAGATCAACCCAACTAAAATGCCATTGCCCCAATGCCAGTATGATTATATCTCAAGTTCATGCTGACATTGTGCGGATAACATTATTTTTCATCCTTCAATGTATAAAGATAGAGACCAGACAGTGGAATGGTTTAGATTGTAACAAAAAGAAAAAACACTGAAGGGCAATGTAATCAAAGTATCTTTTAGTACACAGATCTTATTTGGAAATCACCAGACGGTTTGAAAAACCTGAATGTATAATTAAAAGTTATATTGATATAAATATCACTAATCAGTCTTTATTAATCTTTCATAATAATATTAACTTTTGTTATTACATAATGTAAAATCATTCATATGAAAAAAATAAGACCCAGATAATCAAAGCTTTTTGTTGAAATGAAACCGTACCAGTTATATCCTAAAACTCATTGTTCTGCTGTTTCCATGGATATATACATATTGTGCTTGATTCATAACAAGTACAAATTCAGTTCCCTCTGGCTAAGGGCAGTTTGGATGAAGAGTAGCAATACTGTATTTACTTAGCACTGGCTGGAGGAAAATGAACTTTCCAACATTATGGAAACGCTTCACATCTTGGTTGTGCTAGTATCAATTATTGTCGGAATACACTGTCATCATATAAGTGAAATCCTCATAAGCACTGCGTAAAACACCAATCAATCAATCAATGAGTTAATCTTCCTATTAGTTGAAATAAACTGTGTATAATTAAATAGAATCAAAATTAACATCAACAAAATGATAATGATAAAAATAAATTAACTTTGGGTTAAAAGCGGTATGTAACAGGTTATTTATTTATATTCCAACATGCCAGCCAAACGGGTGAAGTAATTAACCTTTGTGTGACACTGGCAACAAACATTACATGAAGCAACTATACAAGATATATAACATGGCACAATAAGACAAAAGGGGCCTTTACAATGACACATTAACTAAAGCTGAGATACTATGGCCTTTTAACTGGAAGAGCGTAAGAAACGGGCAAAATGTGAATTCTTAGTTCTGGGTTAGGGTTTATACTCAACCGAACCCTCAAACTAATCCTAAGCCTAACCCTAACAATAATCCTCAACATACCACTTTACATGGACGTCATATCTTACATGACAGATGTACCATATTGGCAAAAAATGTCTTGAATGTTTATTATAAAGTACGACTTATATATTCGAGATTAAGATCTATCTCCGAGACTTGCCAATGTGAGTTTATCTAGAACATTAGTTGATTTGTCCATTGTAATTAATCAATATCTCTGTGCCAGAGTGACTAATTTTTAGAAATACATGTATACAAATCATGTATGATCAGGTAAGGCTTTTGATTATGGCTTGGCTGTGGTGAATAACAGAAAACAGGAAATATATATCCAAAAACAAAAACATTAACAAATTCAAACAAACAACACTTTTACTTTTGGAAATCATAATGTTGTGTTTTAAATTTTGTAATAAACATAAAGTATAAATCTTCTCACAAACACTGATTTTGATTTTTGTAACCTCACAACAGTATAAATGGTTATATATTATACAGGAATACTGATTCATAAAAACAAAACAGCCCACTAAACAAGACGAGTTTATACAAATTACTCCAAGGTAATGCATGAAATATGGAATTTGTCCTCATTGGACTAAATTTTAATTGCATTTAGAATAGACAACCGCTACACAAAAGCAGCCCCAAATGACCAGAAGACATTGACTAGCATTGTGACACACACAACTTATACATACATTAATTCAAACAAATCAAAACATTAAAGCATTCAATACAATAATAAGCATAAAATTAATTGTAACTTTTTGTGTATATGATAACCTCTGAACAATATTCTGCTGAAACACAAATGTATGATACAAAGACTTTTTAGAGCCTAATCAGTTTTTGAACACAATAATACCATAGAAGACCCATATCAGACAACACATGCAATTCTTAATGAATATTGCAATATCAGAAGAGAAACATACCATTTACACTATTTAATGAAGAAAAAAGTGTAAAACAATATTAGTTTTTCTTCTTATATCCTGCTAAAAAATGTAAGTAAAAATCTAAAACATACAGAAATGGAAATTTGTCTAAAACATCATTGATTTCCCTCAGTTGAATGTACTAGTACATTATAAACTATTGACATGTTATTTGCATTTATTGTATTAACAATTTGTGTTTCATTATTTAAAGCACCCTCTCAACTGTGATAACAGAAATTTGCAAGAGAACAGGACATGAAATGAAATATTGTAGTATAATTAACAGTGCAAGAACAAACAACTACATTGGGACTGCTATCCCTTTGAAAGTAGCTTCCAAAAAAATCAGGTCAACCGGAAATGTAAATTACTGTTTGTATAAACTATTATTAAAAATAAAATAAAAACACCCCGTGAGAAATAGAGTAATTAGGAAGATAAAACAATAAAGCTGTGGTACATCAATCTACTATAAGTATTATACTCAGGTAACAGGGATAGATAGAAGACATTTGAAGGGGCCAATATTCAGCCCTTCAGATTGATTTAAGACTCAATTTGAGCTGTTAAAATCTCAATATTTCATTTTTAAGCCATGATAATTCAAAATATTATTGAAATTTAATTCTTATCGAATCTTTTTAAAAAAAATACAAAGCACCAGTGTTGTTGTTGTTTCAATGGGAGTCTCGTAAATTCGGCGTGTATTACTCGCGACATACAGCAAAAGTAATGGAAAGAACGCTCAAAGTTTTTTTAAAAATCAAACAAAATTGGCTGATATAGTATATAATTATTGATTTAACTATTTCCTTCTAAATAAACTAAAATTTTTATGAAAAAAAGCTTAGTCTTTAAACTTGTGATACAATTTTGATTAGACAAATCAATGGCGTCAGCTAAAGCTATACACTTCCCTTGTTTTTTTCCAAGAAAACAAGTTAATTCCTTTGTTTTGTATTTGCCTCAATAAGAATATAAATCATGATTTTTTGTCTGGGCACCAATGTTTTAGCCAGTATAATTTGGACTTCCATGGAAGGTAACAAATACGGCGTTCTCTATAACCTACTGGAATCATTTTTTTCTAATTTTTTATATCATGTATTATTATTTTTTTATTATTAAAAAATGTGGCTCTTCAGGTGGGAATTTGTTAAAGCAATTACTGCTACCACAGATCATGTGGCATCAAATGGCCCCAAAACATAAATTTAATTAATATTGAGTAATAAAAAAATTATATTTTTATGTAAGGGTACTTAACAACATCCCTGACTAATTATGTGCCATTACAATTTTTTTATCCTGGATCATGCCACCACAATGTCCAAATTTCTGGCTCCAATCCTCCACCATGCAGAATGACCAAAGCACTATAGGCAGCAAAGCTAACAACCCAGTTATCAACAACAGGGCATTTGTTAGTCCAGTCGTAGAGGTTGATCTACAAAAAAGATAATAGGACAAAACAAACCAAGTGAATGTTAGCAGACGACACATTTGCTATATTTGCTGTGTTATCTCAATGTACACAATAATGGATACATTACATAAATGAGAAGGTTGGTAATATATCAATTATGTAAACTGGCAAAACAAGACCCAAACTTTCACAATTAACTGTCTTAATTTCCATATAACCAGGTAATAGTGAAGTGGCGAGACAAAATAGGGCTATACTTTTAACTCAAACTGATGTGTTATGTCTCAGCTGAGACAAAAATCTCCCCCACACAATAACTAACTTACAGAACAATAGGTTTGTGTGTTTGTTTGAATAGGATTTAACGTCGTACTCAAGGGTGTTTCACTTGTATGAAGATGGGTTGTCATTTTAACACTAATATGGTGGAAAACCGAGAGGAAACCCTGTAAAAACCACCTTCATGACTGCTGGAGGCACATCATGTCATATACCTGATGGTTGAGAAATGGACTCAAACCTGTGACAGAACCATAGGACGAATAACGATGAAATAACCAAAACCATGCATCACACTCAGGAAAGGTGCTGCAACAGGTAAGCATGGCATGGGGCTAGTGTTTATTTTATCTCTGAGAAAATTATATTCTTCCATCAATTTAAACAGGTTTCTTTAATCTAGTCATGAATTACAGGCGTGAAATTACGGTTGTTACTCACCTTCCAAATGGTGTAAACCGACAAACTGCTAACCATCCCATCACAATAATTAGGCCAAAAAACTCTCTGAAAAATCAAACAAACATTTGAAATAATAGTAAGGATATAAAGATTTGAAAATTATTTATTTGCTTGTTTGATTGGGGTTTACATAGTACTCAAGGGTATTTCACTTATATGATGACGGACTGTCCACTTGTCACCCTCGGCCTGCCTTAGCTAACTACGGTGTAAAACCAGGAGCTTAAGCTCGAGGCTGTGATTACTTGACGATGGTTTACTTCTTTGAGTAATATTTAATCATTATTAATGTGTTCTAAATTAACATGCATATATTAATGCTCTTAAATGTCCTTTCACATCCGACAGTGAGAATATACTTTAAATTTCAAAATACATGTACAGTGTTCATAAATGTAACATTTAAGCTATATGGAAGCAAACGGATCAGAGAATTCTTACCTCCCTTCTTCATGTATTAGGGGGTTAACTTTCTTTCCAAACATTATCTCAAACACACTGACTGTTAACACAACTGCATATATGAGACAAACTAGAAAATGACTGGAGGCAACAACCTTCCAAAATGTGGTTTCTGAAAGGAAATAGAAATGACTGAACTTTAAAATCATAAAACATATTAGGTCAGAGTGCACCAGGGCAACATGGCGCTCCCACCCCAGTCACCCTCTGCAAACACAAGCAACAAGCATATAAAACAATTCACATCAGAAACATTACCCTTAATGAAGAACCAAACCAATCAGGAAACTTGTAGTTGTGTAGCAATCGTTACTTGTGAACGGTTGTAAACAAGACTGTGGTTCTCAGAGATAGTCACAAGAGAGTCTTTCAACCTGTATGACAATGATTAATAATTAATGGTTGTGTTAGACAGCATACCCTAAATATACCTCCAATTTCGTCCATGACAAATCCTAACTTTTTGGGTTCTTGTGACAATATTACAGCATGTATTTGAACAAATTCATGTTTTCTGACAAATGTTGATGCTTTCCAACTGAAAAATTCATCTTCTGCCTCTCAGACACAATTTCCAAGACTTTTAAATAGCTTCTAAAATACTAATCCTATGAACGAATTTGGGGGTGATTTAGAATACATGTTTTGGAAAGGCCTTAGTTGTTGGACACTTGCACTGTCCTGGTTTTTGGAGCTAATTCCCATTGATAATTCGATTTAGATTAGAAACATCTTATTTAGGAGCATCATTGGTTAGACTGCAAACAACATAATACGTCTAATATTTTGTATTGATTTGTTTGTTTGTTTGATTAAGGTTTACCTTCATACTCAAGGGTAATTCACTTATATGAAGAGGGATTGTTCACTTCACAAAAAACAGCCCTGTGATTCACTCATATACCCGATGGTCAAAAGACAGACTTGAACCCATGGGCAGTACAGCGAAGTAGGATTAGTAAGGAGACACGCTAACCACTAAGCCACGGCCACTGGCCTATTTTGTATTGAAAACCAGTAATTTGAAAATGACATAGGGCATTCACTGAGTTTCACACATGGAAAGTAGCCAAAACAATGCACTTCAAGCAGGGCCACTAGTTTGGGGGCCCAAACCCCACTCAATTTTTATTTGAAAGTAAAATTTCATGCCCCAATCCCAGATTTCCATAAAAACGATGCATAGTTAGCTGGAATTCCTCAAAACATAAGAAAACAATTAGAAAATGCAAAAAAATGTTTGATTATATCCATTCACAACGATCATCACTTTCATCAAACAGTGACTAACTAGGCGGCCGCTCTCCCCTGACCTATTTTTGATTGGACAGTTAATGAAGTGTGCCCAAACTTTTGACCTCGATCAGATTCTGTCAATTATCGTACAAAATTACATATAAAAGGTTTACATCAAAGAAAATACAGTGTTTGAGAATATTTTTAGTCTAACATTGTTGAGAATTCAGAACAGACTCAGAAAATGTTATGTACATGTAATTAAAAAAAGAGTTATTGTTGCATACCTGAAAGTGTGGGTCTCACGACAACGGCCAAGCACAGTAGAGCAGGGAGACAGTATATAGGCTAACAAAAAAAACCAAAACACAATCAGCCGGTTTATCTGAGTGATAAACTGAATACAAAAGGAATCCCAAATCATTGAGACCGAGAAATTGCACCAGGGTCTTACACCCGTCAGAAGACGGTTTCAAGACAAAATTCTCTCCCCTGCCAGCTTATTGACATTCTCATTCAGGTTTAAATCTGTACAAGAAATAAATTATATATAAATATTGCCTGTACTTCTCCGAAACATATATGTCTCTGGTTAAAGGCAGTTTGTTTGAAGAGTAGCAATGCTGTCTCTACTTAGCACTGGAGGAACATTAACTTTCCAACATTATGGAATGTTTCACATCTTGATTGTGCTAGTGTAAATTATTGCTGGAAAGAAAAAAAAACCCTCAAAGACATACCCACAATGTCTGAATCTCTTCCAAAAATGATTTGAATAACTGTCTCCTTTTCAAATTATTTGAGCTAGGGGTCTGATTGTACTAACGATTTGTCCCATAGAGCCTGAGATGATAAATCTGTTTTAAATTTTCCACGATCTCCGTGTCAGTGTGATTTGCATGTACCCTTGGAAATATATAAGAAATGTTATTACATAAGAATAAAGCAATGAATTGATACGATCAGAACTTACCACCCAGAGGTACCAGTCTGAATCATTCAACTGCAATTAAAAAAAGTTTTTTAATCAGAAACAGACAAATTGGAATGTGAAAAGCTTCAATTTTTTTTATTTATTTATAATATTAATCTGTAAGGATATTTAGTGAGGGAAAGAGCACAGTGAAATGTTAAATATGATATACAATTATTTTCGAAATATATACAATGTATTTCTAAAAATGTTTTCAGACTGGGTCAAGGGATGATTTTCCAGACAACACTGACCTGTAGCTTCTTCAATCTAATTAAAATCAAATCTCAAAAAAGCTCCCCATGTTTTGTTTGTCGCTATATTGAGATCTAACGCAATCACTCCCCCTATAATGACAATTGGTTTCTTAAATTGGCCAATCACAAAGCTGTTTCTCATTTCTGGTTTGTAAAAGCCGAAGATTTCGGCTGACATACCGAAGTTTCCCAACTGCATATTTCACGTTTACATGCGACTAACAACTTTAACACAGAAGAAAATCGGACAACTTCTGCTTTATTTGGCTGAATTCGGTGTTACCATGGCCCCGTGTTATCTGTTACCTTTCGTGAACCCCAGTAAGCTTGACCTAATTGAACAGTATTAGTAGAGGGATTACCTTAGATCTCAGTATAGCAACAAACAAAACACAGGGAGTGTTTTTGAGATCTGATTTTAATTAGATTGGTAGCTTCTTATACTGGGCGGAGGGTTGGGAGGGAGCTTTATGTTACCCTGGTGCTCTCAGAGGTAAGGGTCAATAAGAAGTCGCTCTGTTTGTGACATCTTTGTAAGAACCGTACATTCTGTGATTGTCCTGTATTTGTCCTGTCTTGTCTTTGTTTGTTGCCACTGGCTTTGAGGGTGGTTTCCTTCATCCATTGGGCTGGCACATAGTCATGTGATTGAAATAACCTTAAGTATGGCATTAAACCCCAATTAAACATCACAGCCATAAAGTCTATTACAACAAGGTTCAAGTTCACAACCAAAGAGAGGCTGCTTTGTGTAGAATGAACTTCAACTATATAAACTCCTATGTCAACTGACTGTTTGTTACGTTGTTACCCTGTAGAGTCATTGTGATGTTAAATAAAAAACCTGTTGTTCAGCAATATAAGATTGTACCAGGCATCCATGTAATAAGTTATAAAATATATTTTTATAGTAGAGAAAGAAAAGATATAAAAGATTTCCTGTCCTGCAATATTTTTTTTCTTACAAAGCTTTCACACAGTATCTTTACTGTTAGTAAACATATATACCAAATCAAAATCTTACATTTGCCAAAGTTGCTAATGCAAAAAACACCATCATAATAGCGTTTATTCCCCTCCAAATTGAGAGCCATTTGGTGTTGCTTTTGTCTGGTTTCATTAACTCAATACCTTCTTCTTGCAACAATCGTGTCTTCATGACTTCAGAATCTGATGCTGATCTAAAAGGGAAAACAACAACAAACAGACTGTTTCATTAATTGTCTATAACTAAAAGCTGTAACTGCACACAATTCCCTTTAATAGAAGTAATGACAAAAAGGCAAAATTTCAATTTGCATTGGGTACAAAGTGTATCTTTAGAAACATATCTGTTGAACAAAATGCAATTTTACATTTATTTGAAGTATGGCCCGAGAACTTTTGTGGAATGTTATATTTCAAATGTGTTAAATCCCATGATCAAATCAATAAAATGGGCAACAAAAGCTAGTATGAATGTTCAGTAACATGCACTAGTTTTTAAATGAATTTTAACATATAAGATTACAATATTAACTCCTAATTGGATTGTAATGTCCCGTTTTCAAATATTCAAGTCAAAAGCGTTTGATAGAGGTAGGTAAAATTTTTATTTAAAATTATGCAACAAAAGCATACATTACATGAAGTTATTTCTGTTGCATCAGAGCTAAACACAAGACAAAGAAGAAACAAGATTCTCTCTTATTTTGCGGAATAAAACAATTATCAATATAATCATATTACATGGATTTTTAAAATTAGTCTTATAACAACAACTGACTACTATATTCTGAAGGCTGACATGTACAATTTAGTTGGCTTTACTTGGTAGACTCTGCTGTTACCACACACCACTGTTACGTCTGTAGACTAAGTTTGAACTCTTATTCAATCCACCAAGGTATAGGCCCTATGCTTGTGCAACCCACAAATGTAAATACAGTTCAACGTAGAGATCTATGGGGTTTGTATTACATAAAAGTAGTTTTACCATTACATGTTATCTACTTAAGTAGTCAGCCTATATTTAGTGTACGTGATGACAGGTGAGTGTTGATCAGCGGGTGCCGTTTATCTATAATCTAGATCCAGGTACCGGCATTATTAGCTACTGATTTAGAAGGCTTCAAATCTTGTAATTGCCCTACAGCGGTATCTCAAGTAGCAGGATGCATTGTGGGAGACGGGGCCAG
>JAQQZZ010004358.1:0-25702 GCA_030265115.1 Mopalia vespertina
AAAATTACACGCTTATGAGCGTTTCAACTCTGTATCTCTACGGCTACATGATATGATAGACGATCAGAGATACAGAAATCTGCATCTAAGTCGAATGTGCCTATTGACAGGCTTACGAGACGGCTTAGTGGAGGCCCATAAATCTATCGGTCGCCACCAAATGTATATGAGGTCTATTGACAAACATTTTTTAGCTACAGTAGCTCAATTGACTTTCTAGTCTTAATCTGATCATAAAACCAGTAAACAAATACTACAGAAATAAGGACCGTATTAAACAACAATCGTTACAACAACAACTTAGGGTTAATTTTTGACAACTTGTCAGCTCCAGCACCTTTATTTCAAGTTGTTGTCCAATTAAATCTTTATGTTTGAGAGCATCTGCTATACGTTTTCTTGTGTAAATCATCCGACAAAAAGTCCAGCGTACAATATGTGCTTGTGAGAATCTAAAGTTGACGTTTGACAGAGCAAATCGTCTTCCAATGGGGGCCGCCATCTTTAAGTAGCGGGCTTGTAAGCGGAAAAGCTCTTAGTATTTGGAAACAAAAATATTAGGTTATTTTACTTTCTGAAAACAGAAAATTTCAATACAAAAATATTATAACCCTGCATTGCACACAAATTAAACCAATGGTAAACGAAATTTAATTCAGACCATCGTACACATGATTCGATCTGCCTGCAGGTGCGCGATTTCCCTTTCTTCAATTTTGACCACTGCCGCAAGAATAAATACATTAATATTCACTTTATGATATCACAAACATCGAATGTTTGTAAGATGTTTATATGGTTAATATTAATTTAATAGGGCATATTTGTATTCTATTCGTATTGCTCTCTTATCTAGTTCGTTAAGTGTGATTTACTGAAGGGTGTAATTTGATTGCCATCTGATTAAAATCATCGTCGTCTTACCCCAATGGCATTCTAAAATATAATCGATTCTACTTCCTTCGTCGACACATTGACTCTAACATTCTAAAATGCAATCGATTTTAATTCCTACGTCGAGACATTGTTGTCTTAGTCTCGTCCACTATAGAAACTCTCACGAGAACACGATTGACCCCTATGGTAGGCCAATGGGATATAGCCGGCTTGGACCAAACAAGGATTATGTTTTTGATTGATATACAACATTTGGTAAACATTTTTAGCTTTTCAACGCAGACTGCAATTTTGGGATAAACCCGCGCCATCAATATCTCACGAGGAAGTCACGAGACGGCGCTCTACTTTTAGCCACGCGCAGTTACGAAAAAATCCAGCTGGTATTTAATGGTTACAAAAGACAGTTTGCGTTGAAAATCTAGATGGTATTTAATGGTTACAAAATACAGTTAGCGTTGAAAATCTAGATGGTATTTAATGGTTACAAAATACAGTTAGCGTTGAAAAGCTAGATGGTATTTAATGGTTACAAAATACAGTTAGCGTTGAAAATCTAGATGGTATTTAATGGTTGCAAAATGCAGTTAGCGTTGAAAACCTAGACATGGCACTTGATGGTTATAAACCGTTGTATTACACGAGCTAAAGTACAGCATGGTCGCCTGACTAATTGTAAGTGTTGGACAAAAAGCAACATATTTAAGTTATTTTAAAAGGTGTATGTCCCTTTTTTTTTTCTCTCTCTCTCTCTTTTTTATGTGTCTCCATTTATTCCGTCAAAGACATGTTCTTGGTGAAAATCGCAATTCCTTTCGCTTGTAAATTGTTTTTTATGGTTGTTATAAGAACTTATACCCCGTGTAACGATTAGCCCTGCACGATCTCCCCACAGACATCAAAAGGGCTTCTTGTTTTATTGATTCAATGAATCAACGACGGACGAAAGGAAGAACGAACGAACGATCAATCCATCGATTGGTTTAAGAGAATATGTCAAGTTTGATGTAGCGAGAGTGCTACAATTCCTATAAAAACCTTATTATTTCTAAAAAGCAATCACACTGGCATCGGGATGTTAATCCCGTAAAATCAATGAATCATCTTATGTTCTAGATAAACTCCCAGTGACAAGTTTCTTAATAAACCTTAATCTCGAGTTGTGTTATGGGTAACCTATAGACATCTCGAGAGACGGTAATCACCTGTAATATGGTGTATAAAGCAATGTAGCCAACAAGATATATAGAGATTAACCAATGAATATGTACGTTAAAGAGAATTAGTGTTACAACCTATCTGATTCAAAGGCTTCATATTCCCACTCTGTCATAAAAATGGAGGAAAAGTTAGGACTAATCCTTTTTCCCATGACATATCCTTAATGTGCTGGTATATTTGGCTATTGAAATTGAAACATTACCATTTCAAACCGAAAATTCTAACAGTCTCAATATCTTAGCAATCGGACAACGACAGTCGGGATACCGCTGAAAAGCAATTGAAGAAGAAAGACGTCCTGTCCCCAAACATCTTTATTTATGACACAAATAGCATGCTTGTCATAATAGCGGCGATCTATCACTTCCGAGATGATGCAAGGACTTCTGGTTGAATTTAAGGGAGAATGTTGAAAAGCCTATGTTTGGCGTCACGTTGCGGTGTATATAGATAATCGCTTTCCTCTGTGTGTGTTTCATCTTTTAAAAACATGATTATATTTCGTTAAAATACATCCGTTTTTCCGACCAGATAGTTTTATTTACCTTTTATATTTATTTTTACTGTAGAAACAGAAAGTTTTGCTTGCCTCCATCTAGCACACTGTATAGAGCTGATTCCTTCGTCTTAGCCGTGTCTATCTCAACCCGCGATCGCCGTCCTCTGAAAACATATATCTGATTTTTTTCTGATTTTCTCTATACCATAGACATAAAAATCTAACTCTTGATTTCTTTCTTGACGTTTAAATAAAGTTTTATATGAATTTCTCACCCGATTTGACGTTTAAGTCATCTCCCTTTGCAAAAATAAATTTGAAAACCGCCAGAAAAAAATATTGCACGTAGGTGAAATACTAGTCATTGTGTTAATTGTATTTTAAAAAATCTGAGAAAAATCAGATAGTTGTTTTGAGAGACTGGCGATAGCGGTGGATCAATTTCTAACCTCCGCCACAGGTAAGATAGGTCTAAGATCTAAGTTCTACATGTTTTATTTATGTTATCCTGTTTAACCATAATGACCGTACATGACCCTTTAATATTTAATAACGATTTGTAAATATTGGCGAAAAACTTTCTCTTAGCAATGCTGAGATTAGAATTTTTTGTAAGTGTGTTGGAAACTGGTTAAAAATCGGTTCGGCAACACTGCTAGTCATCGTGTGTAAGTGACTGGCTGCGAATAACGACGTAATGTGATACAAAATATACATTATCAAAATTTGACACTCTATATTTGGTTTCTGGATCATGTTACTCCATAGATTTGTTATTGTTAAATGTTAACTGGCTATTATAGTTATCTGATAAGATGCAGTGGTCCGTCTTTAAAACAACACCTAGTGTTATAGCTATTTAGGCCATTGATTTATCTGCTCGACCTAGAAAACAAAGAACGCGGTGTTTGATCAAAGCTTGACCCAATCACCATAAAAGTTTGATAGTTGACAGTAAACAGTTACGTGTCACTTAGAGATAACGGGTGAGTGAACGGGTGCTGTCTGTAAGAATTATATTTTTCTTACACGTTTATAAACTAGGTACAAAGCATACGTGTTCATTCAGTCCAAGGTAGACTTACAGTTGGACAGGTAAGAATTTGATGATACTGTCAAAAGGACTAAGAACCTGGGGTCCCCGCCGCAAAGCTATCATGGTCTATATTTAAAGTGAATATCGATTACCAAGGCAACAAGTACTAAGACCATTACACTAATAATGTGTTGGACAATTACGTTCATATTGATCAAGGGGGGGCGGCTTTTTTGTTTTGTGTTGTTTGTTTGTTTTTGTTTTTTTCAATTGTTTACTTTCTGTTTTCATTTCTTTTGCTTTCAACCCCGATGCAAGGGCTGAGATTTCTCGAGCAACTAAATTATAGATATTGATTTTATGTCATTTCCAGAGGTTTATTTTACGTAAATATTCAAATATCGATAACAAACTGTTTCGCTCTATTTTCAGAACATGATGTTAAAACTAGGCCTCTTGTGTTGCGTGTTCGCAACAGTGTACGCTAAGAAGTAAGTAAACTATACGCCTTTCATTATATTTTGTGTACGAATTTTAAGAAATCTTTGTGTAAAGTAGGTAAATGTTCTGTTAGAAAAAGATATATGACGGTGACCAGATGTGAGAACAATCGTTGGCGAAATAACTATAGCATTATCTTCGAAGAAATATAAATAATTCAAAATCGATATCAAACTAATACCCCCTTTGGGTAGATTAAACTGGAATTGTTTCCTCTTGATTGTCCGGAAAAGATTATTTTACTTTACAAGTTATATACATTGATGAAGGTGCATAAATTCATGTCGCCCCATAAAGCTATCGTATAATATTCTTATACTTCGGTATGTTTTGGTTAGCTGAAGACACAGCCAGTACAATTAGTTTATGATATATAATACGCAAAGATAAGTTTGGTCTATATTAATTTCAGCTCGTACATGGTTGTTCTCCCCAAAGTTGTACGCCCGGGTTTTAAGCTCAATGTAGGAGTTAACATACTACAGGCAACCTCTGGGGTCAGTGTTAACGCCTGGTTGGTGGACGCTTCTTCCAAGCACCTTGTAGCTCATGCCCATGGCCCAATGGCTCAGGGCAGTCCACAGACCTTAACTATTCAGGTAAGCGAGTCCAATACAAACAACAGCTGAAAAGAAAAGGAGCAAATGTCAATAGTATGAGTGAAAATTGGAATAAAATGAAACTATATATTCAACTAAATATGTAATTGCTGTTTGTTTGAGTGGATTTTTGTTATTTCTGGCAATGAAGGCCTCCTCTGTATTAATGGCAATACTCGTCCTTAACTTTACCGGTGAGCACAGGATATATGGACCGCGTTGGACTTTCATTTATATGAAAGGGGATATTTTTTCAAGTCATTATTCACTTAAATGAGATTTCAATGAACGATGTCAGTAAGGGAAAGGCTTAGTTCATCAACAGCAGCGATTAACAGACATCTGGAAACCAGAAACACATCCCATAACATGCGCACGTTGCATATAACACATTCATTCTGCTTATTCTTTTCCTTGCTAAACATCTTACCTTTAATGTAGGTCCCAAGAGATCTCAACGCCAGTACATATGAAGTTTTAGTCACTGGTCAAGGAGGATTGGTGTTCAGAAACTCCACCAAAGTTGAATTCAACACCAAAGGGACCGCGGTCTTCATTCAGACTGATAAAGCCATGTACAAACCCGGCCAAACAGGTAACACGCTTGGTCTATATACATGTATCTGTTTTATTACTAAAATTACCAGGTTATTTATACATGTAGCTGCTGAAAATTCATTTTCAGTAATACCAGAAGTCCCATAACGATTAATGTCTTCTGCCTATACCAAATTAGCATATATACTTTTCACTATATGTCAATCATTGTTCTTTTGATGGTTGGTTTAATTTTCTGTGGTTTCTTTTATGTTTTAGTAAATTTTCGTACATTCAGCGTGTATCCGGATCTAAAGCCATATCAAGGGCAATTTACCATGGAAATCTACGTGAGTATATAGTTACTGTGTTTAAGTATATATCTCCGGCTACGTATTTGCGGCTTATGGTCACCATTATCACTTTACTTACATGCATACTGAGTTAACAGATGAATACTTACAAATCGCTTTTGGGAAGTTGTGTTCCATGGGTTCAGGTGTCTAAATACATTATACGATTCGCATGCATTTTAACTGATATATGTTTAAAACTAGTCACATTATATTCCTTTTATTTATGTTTTTTTCAAGGACCCAAATTCGAATAAGATCAAACAGTGGGTGAATATTCGAGATGTGTCTAGTGTGGTAACAGAGAAGTTTATTCTGTCTGATCAACCAGTAATGGGCGATTGGAAGATTAAAGTTTCAACTGATGTAAGTTGGATTAGTTCAGAATGATATAATATTTGTATTTCAAACACACATTCATCTGTCTTAAATCTTAAACATTTATATTCTTATAGACTTAACAGCTGGTAAGATACTTTACAAGTCATCAAGATGAAGAAGTGTCTGTTCCGCTGAGCAAATTTAGGAGACCTTACTACGAAAACAATAACCGCCTCCGTTCCATCTTTTTGTCACCGAAGATATTCGAAATGCAACAGTGTTTAACCTTGCGTATTATTTCCATTGATTATTTAACATAACATGTGTCTTTTGCTATTTCAGTCTCACGGTGAAGAGAAAGTGTTCACTGTTGCTGAATATGGTAGGTACCAAACATAGGCCTACACACTTTTTAGCAAAACGCATTCGATCTATCATTTAATAAATATAAAATAGCAATTTGGTTTTAGTGAGATTGTAAACTATATAAACACAAACTGATTTATTTTTCTGTTTATAGTTTTACCTAAGTTCAAAGTGAGTGTAAATCTACCGGCCTTCGGGTTGAACAGTGACAAACTATTGTCGGGATCCGTGGAGGCTACGTAAGTGGATAAGATTTTTTCTTACTACTCCAAGCAATTGTTAAAGACGTCTACAATACAAAGTGGACTGTGTTCATCAACAGCATGCTCAAGTATTAAGGCTTGCGTGTAATTAAAGAAGGTTTTGTAATCACTAATTTTGCAATATTTCACTTCTGCTGTTATTTTTATAATCATGAGATTTGTAAATCAATTTTTTTCCAAATTATACTGTTTTTTATTTTTACTTTTACTTTTATTTTTACGTTTTGAATAAATAACGGCGTATAAGACACAGAAGAGTTTCCAAAAAATAGTTTCATCTTGTGTCATGTCCTTAGGTACACGTATGGCAAACCAGTATCGGGAAGAGCCCATATAAGGATAAAAGACAAACGATGGTACAGACCATATAAGTTTATTGGGCAACAACCGATGGTGGAAACATATATTAAGGTAAAGGAACGTTGACAGAAGGGCGTTATACAACTTCCAAGACAAGATATATGTTTATTCTTTATGGACCTGAAATAAAATATGGAACGAATACTCCCTAATCATAAAGAGCACATTATTTAGCCAATCAAATGATCTGCTCTACCGTATCAGCCCCATGTAATGTACCAGTAGTTAAGCTACTGGGCAAAAGTCATACATACACATTCATTGGTTCATTTATATATTTCTGAAATAACAGTTTGTAGGCTGATTTATTCGCAACCCATACCGAATATCTTGTTGGCTACATATTTAACAATACTTTATATACCCAACTGGCCATTGCCTTCTCTCGAGATGTCTGTAGGTTACCCATAACACAACTCGAGATTAAGATCTAATTAAGAACTTGTCAGTGGGAGTTTATCTACAACATGAGATGATTAATCGATTTTGATTAATCTACATCCCTGTGTCAGTGCGATTGCTGTTTAGAAATATATAAACATATCGCTTATACTTAAACAATATAATATTACAGGTGGATGCTGGGAAAGGTGACTTTAGTTTTGACAGAAGTGCGGTGATGACTACCTTAGGACATTCAAATCAAGCTCGTCTATTGACGGTGGAAGTGAATGTCACCGACTCCTTGACGGACATCACATTGAATGGTTCCAGTGAGATTCAGTATTATATTAATAGTGTCAAACTGACTTGGCTCAAATCAAACCCGAAAAACTTCAAGCCTGGTCTAGATTATACTGCATATGTAAGTCCAATGTATTTTAAATTGTGTAAAATTGATAAATGTTAAACGTGTGGGTTTTTTTAATGATATTCATCGTCTGTTGCATTCGACTATCTGTGTAAAGTTTTCTTTTGTTAATCATTTCAAATTGTTATGAGCTAAACGGACCTTGTCAACCTGATGGAAGAAAACGGATTTTGACATATGCATATACAAGGACACTCAATTTCGTTCAATATCTATTGAAGTAAAGCTAAGATCTTTGGGTTCGAAAAATGCAAACACCATTATTTAACATAAATATGCACTGTGTCAGCATATGTATAATGCCAGAGACCCGGGTTCGAATCCCGGTGGAGGCAAGTAAAATTATCTGTATCTACACTAAAGGTATATGTTATTTATTTTAGCTCAAGGTTTCCAGACCTGATGACAGTTTACTCCAGGGTATCAAGAAAGACGTTCATCTTGTCACTACTGTGACATACAACTTACCAGAGCAAAGCTCAACAACACCCTACCCGTATTATATGCCGAGGACCAGTTTATACGTGCTCCCGGCCCAGAATATCACTGTACCAGATAACGGATTAGTATCTGCCCATCTTACAATCCCCGACAATGCAACCTCGATTGCTGTCATGGTATGTTTTACCTTATCTTCATCTGGAGCAGTGAATCTTTTATCAAATATCTAATCCTAACTGTGGTTTAAAATTGAGTTGTTGTGTCGGCGTTGTGTGTTTTGGAGGGGTTTTTTTTCTCTCAGTATTACCGATTCAATTCAACTTTATTTCACTCTGGTCATATACTGATATAAGAGGTATAACTATATACATTGTATCAAACAGCTGATGGCGGAATCAGTGACATATAAAGTTATTGTTAATCATAATATATCAAGTTTGTGTGATACAAGAGATTCAGGGAATTGATTATATACAACAGAGATATTTATTTGCAGGCCTTGTCTTGCTGCGTTTGTAAAATATCCATGATAGACAAAATAGGCTGGAAGAGCATATATATATTTAAAGATTACTATATACACATAACCATATACATGTATAAATTCACTTCCAAAAAAAACAAATTTGTAAGTAAATGGGGATTATTGTTGACATTTTTCAATTACTCACCTGCTGAGAACGCTTATCCCTTTTAGAATATTAAGATTTTGAGAGTTGAACAATTGAGAAAAGTGAAGGTGTATGTCACCGGTGAGGTTGCATTAAGGGATGTATTTTTTTTTCAAGTTCACTGAAATACATTCATTGTAAAACATAATCATTTCATCTAAAATTTAGTTACTGTCACACAAAGTACAGTGTTATTCTTACGGTGGAGTATCACCCCACCTTCCGGTTTAAACTAGTAATTTGTGGTTACTAAGCTCGAACTTAGTGATCGATTTCCTGAAATTCAAAGGAAGAATAAGTAAGCACGGCTCCATATCTATGTTCTATATTAATGACATAATTTCTACCTTGAGGAGAGTTCTCTAAATTACTGGTCCATGTTTGGTAAAACTGGTACTTTGGGACTTGCTCTACTATAAGTAGTTTTGGTTTCCGGGATTTTGACAAAGTCAAAGTTACATCGGACATGCGCAGTTGGTCTAACATTAAGAAACGGTATCCACTTACTCCGAAAATTGCCTTTTATGGTTTGTCTGTAAGGACCGCTTGAAGTATGTCAATTACCAGATATATATAATAAGTGTTATAATTCGTTTATATTTTGATACAAATGTCATAGTTAGCTAAGTGGGGGCCATACAGATATAGAGAAAGGCTTACGATCGACTAATTATGAGAATAGCCGTACTGTATAAGCTACACAAACTTGCATATATATTAATTCTAGCCCTATTTTTCAGGCCTACTATCCGGACGGTCAAGCTGCACGTTTAAACATCGAAAAAATGTATTCTCCTTCTGACTCATACATCCAGACCTTCCTGAGATCACAGCAGCTAGCAGTAAGTAACCATTACCTCAATTGTCAAAATGGTCCATCCTTATCTATCGATATTCAATGTATTACCATAATAAGTTCAATCTTCCTTAAACAAAATATATCACACACCTATATCTCAATATCTACTATGAAATTAAGAATACTAGTTCTGATCTGCTCTGATTCCGAACAGAAAGCTAATACTCTGGGTTCTTAAAACAATTCGTGTGTATCGCCAAATCTTGTATATGGAAATAATTAACGATTAATTTAATAGTATCATAACTGATTCCATTCGTTCATCACTTTGACAATACAGGCCAGTAAATTTAGTGAACCTTCCTACCTTAGCTCTCTGTAAATTACTGTACTGAATTTAAGCTTTTTTCATCTTCTTCTACCCAGGCAGGCCACATGGCTGAATTTGAACTAAAATCAACCGAACCTCTGACAACAGTAGTATACCAGGTACGGTTCTATATTTTAGATAGAAGGCTGACATTTTATAGCATCGAAATTGTCTTATCATTTTGCATTTGAACATTTGACTGGAGTGAATCCGATCTGTATACCGAGGAGTCTCGGCGGCTATCAGGAAACAGTTCTGATTAAAGTCTAACAAATTAAGACCTTGTAAGAAATATGAACTGTGTTCTTCGTATTATCTTTCGTGCATGTAAATCAATACAAATCGAATGTAATCAAAACTGCACCGATCAAAAATGAAACACTGTTTTGATCCTTTGAAAACGTGTTGTCCTTTTTTAATTGTTGCTGTCTATTGCGTTGATAAAAGTATAATGTAACTTAAATATTTCGATAACTTTCAAATCAAAAAATAAACTAAAAAATCTACAATTAGTTTTAAAAAAGCCATATTTACTTCAGATATTATCTCGTGGTGTGATAGTAACTACGGGCACAGTGAATGGTCGTGGTGCCGAGACAGCTCGATTCAGCGTTCCTCTGGTCTCTGAGATGGCACCCAATGCTAGGATACTCGTGTACTTCGTGAGAGCTGATGGGGAGATCGTTACAGATTCTATTTCCTTCAACGTGGATGGACTCTTTGCCAACAAGGTTAGTCAAAACCCGCCTATTGGCTAATACTGTGTTTTCTTATTTATTATTAAAGTCTATCATTATTCATTTTACATTAAGATCTCACATATTTTCACAGCTAAAGTCTTACCATAGTGTCTACTTACAAATGAAACCAGAAACAGTACATTCATATGAGATTATAATAATTTGTTAAATTTATCGCAAATTGTATTGCAATAAAACATTTTCAAATTTACTTGGAAGAGGTAAGAGAACAATCAACGACCTTTCTTGCAGGTGTCCGTGGAGTATAATTTGCTAAATAATCGCAAATTGTATTGCAATAAAACATATTCAAATTTACCCGGAAGGCGTAAGAGTACAAGCAATGATCTTTCCTGTATAGGTATCCGTGAAGTTTAACAGGACCAAAGGAGAACCTGGCGAGCAAGTGGACTTGATTGTGACAGCTGATGCGGATTCCGTGGTCAACATATTGGCAGTAGATCAGAGCGTTCAGCTCCTCAAGTCAGGAAATGATATCACAGAGTCCGAGGTAAACTATTTATAAGACAATATACATGTCTGTGAGATGGTGCTAGGACAGTTGCCATATATCGTATGTAGTTTCTGCTATGTACAAGTGACAGCAAGCTCACTTAATTCTCTTTCTCCTATATAATGATGTACTTCATAAATAGCGTCGTATTTAATTTTTTTCATTTTCTAGAGTTCTAGAGTTCCTGCATTGTGATAACTCAAAATTTCCCCCTACGCTATTTTTTTCTGGCAATATTCGGGCAAATCAAGATATTTTTAGGGCAAAATATCAGACACAAACGTCAATATGTAGAACTGTTATTGTTCATTTTTTCTTTTTGCCGACCTAATTATATATAAACCAGCAAAGATTCTGTATTTCTAACAGTAACTGTGTTAATCCGTAATATGGCTGAAATATGATCATTGGCGTAGAGACCTACACTATTTTTTTTCGGGCAAAACTCTGCCAAATTAAGATATTTGTCGGGCAAATTATCAGGCACAAACGTCAATATGTAGAGCTGTTATTGTTTTGTTTTCTTTCTTTTCTCCGACCTGATTAAATTTAAACCAGCAACAATAATTTATTTTCAACTGTAATTCTGTGAATGTCTGGAATGTTATCATAGGCGTAGGGACCCTACGTTATTTTTAATGGGCAAAAATCTGGCATTTCATTATTTGAGATATTTTTCGGGCAAAACATCACACACAAACGTGACATCATTAAATAAAACTGTCACTGTTTATTATTTTAGGCTTAGATAAGGATTTACTTATTGTAGATCATGAAATGTACAACAAAGTCTAGCCGTGATCATGACAATTTACAGCCAGTATCGATATCTGGAATCGTTTCATGTTTACACCAGACTGACTGGATAAAGTTTCTTCCACGCTTCGCACTTGTTATGAAAATACTTCGTGTCATCCCAGCAACATCTTGTTCGTCATGCAGAATGTCAATTCGGACGTTTTTAAACTTCCAGGCATATTATTGCAAAAAATCCATGCCTGATATTTGATCGTTTGTCTAACTTGTGTTTTAATGGATATTCGGGTGGGTTTTTTTTCGACAGTTTAAAGGTAAATAGATTACTTATGAACAGCTAAATGACGCAATTTGATGTTTTTATTCGCCGTCACCCTCACAGAGGTTAGAAATAACATCTTAATGCAAAGCGTCTAAAGGAACTGTCTGATTTGAGTGACCTGGATGTTTTACTGAATTGTGTTTGCCGGCTTTGGGTCACAAAAACGTCTTCCTGAACTTCCTTTAACGGATTTAAGTGACATAAACATTGACTGAAATGTGATTGGCCGATTGAGGGACATGAACGTCCTACTGCACTGCGCCCATTCGGGGCTCCAAAAAAAGGGGGGAAAAAAACAGCATCATGGACAAAAATTAGAATGGAATGGAATAGGAACAATGTACTTATAAGGTCTGGACTTGTGGGCGATAGTTTTACAGTATGTGACTGGAAAACAACATATCCCTTTTAGGCCAATCCAAAACTCGGAATGTACATATACTGAAGCGTTTTGGTTTTGACAGTCTCAATAGTTTCGTAACTTTGGTCAGAAACTTTCACATCGTCAAATACTCATTTGGCTAATCAGGACATCGATAATTTAAAAATTGGATAATAAAATATCAAACTTATCAACGTTCTCGCCCAGAATATATTTCCAAAATCAGCATAGATTGCGCTCCATCTTTCCTCATTCTCAGAGCTTCCGGGGCCTAGGTGTGCCCTTGTTTTTAATTTAAAATGGTTAGCACAAAAATACATTTTTTAGCTAACAGACTGGCCAGTTTGTAAAGCTTTGCAGTTCTGCATCCAAAATTAGGTTGAACATAAGGCATACTGAAAGACATGTCCTTTCAGTCCCAGTTTGTTGCTGCCGATATTGCCTTCCGTGGCCATCTTGTTGCCGCTCACCTGCTTTTGTACCATGTAATTTCGTCAAGATATCTATAGGTTAGCTTCCCATGATAATTACAAATCAAGATCTATTCAATATGTATTATATACAATCTCTCAAATGTTATCCCGAACCGGAGATGCTGAATCGTTTTATCTATGTACCAGTGTGATTAATTATTTCTAAAAACATACATATTATACTGCAAGTTTATTTACCTTCAGGTTCGTGATGCCGTCGGTCTCTTCGACTCTGTCTCTCCGCCAATATTTGAACCGTTTTTCGGTGGTGGAATAAGAAGAGGGAAGAGAATGGTTCGGTGGCGTTACCCTTATTTCTATGGAGGCAATGATGCCGAAGACATATTCAGAGTAATTATGAAACATGAATAAATAATCCCGCGATAAACTGTTTAGTCAAAATATGTTCAGCAAAATAAGTGTAGTTTACAACAGAAGAGTTCTGATATGGATATTTGCTTTTCGACAATTTTGACCAAAATTATTCATACAAAATATCCACATTATCATGGAATAATAGTATTTGTTTCAGAATAAATAAACGTCTTTGGGATACTTGACCGCATTATAAGTTTCAATCATGAACATAGAAAAACAGAGCAGGGCCCACTTGCACAAAGCCTCCTTAGGCTAAGGTGACCTTAACATATAATGTGATACTTAAGGGGAAAATTTAGCCCCTTAGACCTTATGCTAAGGGGGCTTTGTGAAAGAGGCCCGTCTCCTTAGTTTAGGCCTAAGGGAAAAACTAAGGTCACCTTAGCTTAAGGAAGCTTTGTACAAGTGGGCTCTGGGCTTTATCAGACAACACATGCGCAGTAAGGAATATACTTTAAATGGTCCGTGCTTAACAGCTGCTAAAAGTCCTCTTGGTGTATGATTAAACTTTATTGGTGTATAAATGTACCACAAACAGAGTGTCCCCAGGAACAGAAATGCCGGTATTTAACCTATATATTTTATGATTTGTAGAACGCTGGTGTGTTAGTGATGACTGATGCCCTGGTGTTCCATCACGATGAACCGAGATGTAAGTTTTTTGTTATATTCTAGTTCTTAACATCTCTAAAATTGTGTTCATTTACAGACAATGTGTCTACTTATTGGTTGTTAAAAGGCATTTCATTTATATGAGATCTTACGGAGACTAGTGTTCATAGTGGCGAAACAGATTGAAGCATTCATCACGAAAATATATCCATACTGTTCCTTAGATCATCGATGGTTTGCACATTTTCTATTTCTTCCACGTGTTCTTATTTGTATTAAACCAGCTGAAAAGAAAAAGGCACACACTTGGACATGGAAATGAACATTGAAAACACCCACTATAAATCAAGCATGTAAAGCATAATTATGTGTACACACAATCAGTCGTACGCATGTCAAACTATTAATTAAAATAGTACATGACGATTGTCAATTTTGTAAAAATATAAATATATATATATATATTTTATGTATATTCAAGTTTTTATTTTAATCAACAGTATTCATAGAATAAATATAATAGTTAAAATTTTCAAAAACAAAACCCGATCCGTTCGCTCAACAGGTGGCTGACAGGACCCTAAAAAAAGAATCATCTGAACAGAAGTAACGTTAAAGAGTAAACATAACATATCTTTGTGTAATATACGTTTAGCTTAAAACGAGAAATTGCATTGCAAATAAAATAACACGACCACATTGTCCAGAAATATAAAAGACTAAAAGGTTCCTATTTGAACCAATCTTGAACGATCCATTTGTTGACATAGATTAGTAAGGCTCGACCAAAATATCAATCCATAATTTCCTTATCCTGTTCAAAGATCCACCAATGATCTTTGAGAAGTTTCTGCAAGCAGGCTCGATTGGTGGTTCTCATCCCGAGTCACTAGCGGCAGTTGAGAGAATCAGACAAGACTTTCCCGAAACTTGGCTGTGGACGAGTAGAAATATTGGGTATATCTCTAGGGTGCCTGTCTTCTAACATCGAGCTTTTCCCAATACTTAAACATCTGTTAAAATTACTTCTTTGAGTGGCATGTAGAAGCTAGTAGATGAACTGAACAACAAGGGAATTCATTGGATAAAAACTTCTGGTTTATTGAAGGACGACGTTTCCAAAGCCATTGACTTGAAAACGGTGCTAGCATCTCCATCGATACGTCGTGCCTTAATATACCAGCAGTTCTTTATCCATATGAATATCACTTGTTGTTCCGATCTGTTCAAATATTCCCCAGCCAAGCTGTTTAATATCACAGGAAATCTCTTGTACCTCGTGTAACACCCCACTTGGAAAAGGAAGAATTTTATATAACGGAATATAAGTTTGTGAATATTTACAAATCTTTTTGAAATAAATAACTATTTAGGAACGGTGGGGATCGAATCTCGTTAAAGCCTCTTCAACTATATTCAACTGATTTTAAATGTCTCTTCAAATCGTAAACAACTATAATGTTACACAAAAATGTAATTTGTTAAACAAACCCTGCTTTGGTGACCACAGTTCGCGAAAGCTTTCCGGACATTGTCTGTGATCTGTTGGTTGTGGAGAGGTTTTGTTGGTTTATTGTCCAACACGTTCTGCAGTCTGATTTGCAATGTGTATGCTTCTGTTATAATCTATCTTTATCGGCAGTAAAATCGGCACTTTTAGGTTGTTATACTTGCTTCGAAATAGCCGAATTTCGCTTTCACGTTTTGGTGCAAATATTTATAATTGACCTTTCGTTTTTATAGCTTGAATGTGTTCTTGGTTTGCCAACACATGGGTCTTATTTGTACAGTCAAAATGCGAATTAAACAAATTAATAATTGAAGGGCTTTCAAAGATTTGAGGCCAGGGACAACCAGTTCTTAGCAGTCATCAAAAATAATGATTATTTTATCAGCCCGAAAGATTATGAGTGATAATAAGGTCAAACCGATCATATGCAATACAGTTTTCCCTAATTAATACATTTACTTGATGTTTTCGTACTAGACTTCTACCGCCAAATGAAGTTTAATCGTTTTCGGCAAGCAGGACTGATGAAAGAGACCGCTCGTGGTCCACTGCAGGAAGTAACCAAAGTCCGAAAAGAGTTCCCAGAAACGTGGATCTGGGCCCAAATAGACTCAGGGTAAAGGTGCTTTGTACAAAGTACGATTTTTTGATCGCCCTTAACACACATTTGATCACTCACCACCCATGTTGTCACTGTCAGATCCACCATGAAGGTGGATTACTTGCCTCAACCATGCACGCCGGTTACCTCCTACGTTTGAAATCATGATGTCCTTTCATTTTTCCCACCGTTTTCCTTGCAAATGCCGATTTAACCACTGAAAGTATATAATTTGTTAGGTTTTGTTAGGACCCCTGAACGATACAGAACGGCAGAGATAACTGGAACACTTTTTTCGGTATAAACTAGCTGACAACTCATTTTGTAAAATCATTTCGTCGTCAGACTTTTACCCGGAAATGGCGATGGCAGGTGGTGGATTGATTAGCACTGGAGGGGGAATACCCACTGGTAGTACACAGCTTCACGAAGTTCCAAGGGTTCGAAGAGAATTTCCAGAAACTTGGCTGTGGAGTGAAGCCGCAGTAGGGTATTGGAGGGTTCATCATGTGTAGAAAAGTTGTTACAATCCGTATTTCTTAGACTAACCCTCGTCACCAGTGCACTTTAATTCATCCTGCAGTCTTTCCGTTTAGTAATTTTGGTATTTTCCGTTCGGGTTGTGGCACATAATAATCACCATGATTTTAGTTCCATCCTTCGCATTCCCAGTAGTTCTATTTTCTTCATCTTTAACTCCGTGTCAACAATTACCAAAGAGCAGCAGTTAATCTAGGCTATTGATCACATCCATCTCCCCAGCTTTGTGTTTCTGTTGCTAACGACCCCTATTTGGGATATCCAGGAAACTTCAAACGAGGCTGGTGGACATGTTAATAGTAAGGCAGGATTAGGACCGAAAGAAACATCAAATATCCGCAAAACAATTATCGGAAACACGGTTATAGACGAGTAGAATTATTGGGTATATTTCTAGGGTGTCTGTCTAATATTGAGCTTTTCCGAATACTTAAACATCCTTTGAGTGGCATTTAGAAGCTGGTAGATGAACCGAACAACAAGTGATTTCATATGGACAACTACTTCTGGTTTTTTGAAGGAGGACGTATCGGTGTAGATACTAATACCGTTTCCAAATCCATTAACGTGAAAACGGTGCTAGTATCTACAACGATACGTCGTCCCTAAATAAACGAAAAGTTGTTATCCATATGAATATCACTTGTTGTTCAGATCTGTTTCAGTGTTCATCAGCAAAGCTGTTTAATCTCCCAGGAAAGATCTTGTACCTTGTGTGACACTTGACGTCGAAAAGGAGGAATTTTATATAGCAGCATACAAATTTGGGTATATATTTTTTTTAAATAAAGGATCATTTAGAAACAGTGGGCATCGAATCTCTGTAAATCCTCTCCAACTCTATTCAACTGATTTAAAATGGCTCTACAATTTTTTTTAAATGACAAAATGGAACTGTTATCAACCAAGATGTTACAAAAAATTGGAATCTGTTAGTTGAAAACTGAAAACCCTGCTTTGGTGACCAAAGTTTGCGAAAGCTTTCCGGACAATTGTCTGTGATCCTGTGATTGTGGAGAGGTTTTTGTTGGTTTATAGTCCAAGACGTTCTCCAGTCTGATTTACAATGTGTATGTTTTCTACTTATAATCTATCTTTCAAGGAGTAAAATCGGCACTTCTAGGCTGATAATTGAGGGCTTTGAAAGGATCCCAAGGATTATTTGAACAGCCCGAAAGATTATGAGAGAAATAATATCGTCAACCCGATCATATGCAATATAGTTTTTCTTAATAAATAAGCCTGCTGTTTTCGAACCAGACTATGACTATTACTTCGAAGTGGAGTTTGACGATTTCGAACCCGTGGCACACAGCGCTCGTGGTCCTCGTGGTCCTCTACAGGAAGTAACCAAAGTCCGCAAAGAGTTCCCAGAAACGTGGATCTGGGCCCAAATAGACTCAGGGTAAAGGTGCTTTGTACAAAGTACGATTTTTTGATCGCCCTTAACACACATTTGATCACTCGCCACCCATGTCACGGCAGGGTCCACCATGAAGGTTGATTACTTGCCTCAACCATGCATGCCGGTTACCTCCTACGTTTGAAATCATGACGTCCTTTCATTTTTTCCACCCTTTTCCTTGCGAATGCCGATTTAACCACTGGAAGTATATAATTTGTTAGGTTTTATTAGGACCCCTGACAATACAGAACCGCTGAGATCTCCGGAATACTTTTTAAGTATAAACTAGGTGACAATTCATATTGTAAAATCATTTCGTTGTCAGACTTTTACCCGGAAATGGCGATGGCAGGTGGTGGACTGATTAGCAAAGGAGGGGGAATACCCACTGGTAGTACACAACTTCACGAAGTTACAAGGGTTCGGAAAGAATTTCCAGAAACTTGGTTGTGGACTGAAGCCGCAGTAGGGTAACGGAGTGTTCATCCCATGTAGTCCTGCAGTCATTTCCTTGTAGTTATTTTGGTATTTTCCGTTTGAGTTTTTACCCATAATAATCTCCATGGTTTTAGTTGCATCATTGGCATTCCCAGCAGTTCTATTTTCTTAACCTCTAACTCCGTGTCAACCATTATCATAGAGCACCAGTTAATCTATTGATCACACCCATCTCCCCAGCTTTGTGTTTCTGTTGCTAGCACCCCCTATTTGGGATTTCCTGGAAAGTGTTCACATGGCTGGTGGACAGGTAACTAATAAGGGAGAATCAGGACTGAAAGAAATATCTAATATCCGCAAAGAATTCCCAGAAACATGGCTGTGGACTTCAAGAATTACCGGGTAATTAGTGGTTTAAGTGGGATGGAGCTTGTCTGAGAATTTCGGACAAATGTCTTTGATTCTTTCCCGAACTGTTCCTTTTAACCCTTCTCTGTCGTGTACAGGCTTTGGAAATTTGATGCACAACATGCCTGGTAGACACGTCTAACTTGGCCTTTGTCTTCTTCTGCTTTCACCTAATGTCCAAGCTGCTTCATAAATACCTACCTCCTTAACACGATGTATTTAGCCACACGCCTAATAGCTTTTATCTGTTGCCTATCGTCTTAATGGGGTAAGTGCTTTGATTTTTATAAATACGTTACTTCCTGACACTGCTTCTATATGAAAGCCTTAGTTTTTTCTATAGTTTTTTTTTAAACTTCCAGCTAACCTTCTGTCCTCAATTGAAATTCTTCTCTTCCATATTACTTTAGTTGTCTGGTTCACAAATTAATTCAAAGTAATTCTAAGATTTTTTATATTTTTATAAACTGTACCAATACTGCATGATGATTACAGTGCGACTCTTTTACTTGATCAAAAAGATCAACTAAATTCCTTGAATTGTTCCAGTGTTTGTTTTGGTTTTTAGTTTTTATGTTTTGCTTCCTGTAAACAAAATAAACTTGGTTGGTATGTAGAGATTTTACATTGAACATAAAATTAAAGTACGGAAAGCTCTATCTCTTTTGGCTATAACGAAAGCTGTATTTCAAATTTGATCCCATTTTCAGTCCCAATGGAACCGCTAATATCGAGGCCGTTATACCGGATACTATCACGTCCTGGATTGCTAGTGCCTTTGCTGTCAATACCATTAGTGGTTTGGGAGTAGCTCCAACTTCTGCCAAGGTATGCTCGCCAGATATTTGTAATTCATAAAATCATCAATGAATGTGTCCATTGACTCCGAAATCCATTTTGCATGTATGCACGATAGACAATTAGCAATATAACTATAAATAAGTATCAACGGTAGGAGTTTCGATTACATGCATTGTAGACCGTTGGTGTTGTGATTCTGTATTGCGCCAGGAAATTATATAAAACTCGTTCTTCAACCAATGAGAGTTATTTACGATTGCAGATGATAATCGATAGCCATTTTCACTTGTTTACCTGTGCAACAAGATGCATGCAAGGAACAGTATTCGTTCTTTTTTGCATTGTGAGGAATAGCTCAGAGGTAGAAGCTCTTTGGCTACCATTATAACAGGCTCGGTCATCTTCATACAACTTCTAATCATAAATCCATCATTTCTTATAGCATATAATATATAATAAAGAACACATGGATTTTGATTTTCTGTTTCAGCTCGAGGCTTTCCGACCATTTTTCGTCAGTCTGAACTTACCATATTCAGTTATCAGGGGTGAAGAGGTTATTCTACAAGCAATAGTATTCAATTACATGACCGTGGATATGAATGTTCGTATCATATTTATCTTGCAATAATCTTACGGTTTTTATAACTTTATATAAAATAGCGTGTTAAATCTGGACTTGATATGTAAACGAATTCATTCCGACTAACTATTCAACTATCAGATTTCAAATTGAGTTATCCCTAAGAGAGTACACGTTTAGAATTTAGTATACAATTATATTAATACATATTTTGTTTTGAAAGATTTTTTTGTTTTTTTGTTGAAAGATAGTGACTATGACAAAACCCGATTTACTTTATGCAACGCCGAGAATCTTTTTTCTGATCGAAGCCTCGTTTGTTTAATCTTCTGTCAGACTACAATATCGTGTGTGCTTTTAAACTGTCCAATTGAACAATCACAATAGTCACTGGAGGGTTATTGACAGTTATCTTATCTATATGACTAACATGTCACTCTGTTAATAGAGTGCACATTAACTCGACCAGCTGAGTGTAAAACAAACCACTTTGAAGGATATTGGCCCAGTTTCTGTATCTAAATCTGGACATTTCAGGTGTTAGTGACCTTGGGACAATCTGATAAATATCGAAGTGTTACGGTGGATGCCCGTGGAAACAGCCAAATAACAACTACCATCCAAACAGAAACTATTCACGTGAGTCAAAGGGCAACACGACCCATTTAAGTGAAGTTCACCCAAATAAAAATCAATGCAAAAATACAGTTGTTTATAGGCCCTGTGTTCATTATTGAAAAGTTTCTAACGAAGCTCTGATTTTAGTAAGTATTTTGGCAATACAACCGTTTTTTATTTATAATAAATTATAGTAACGAATGACAGATAAGTCATTGACATTGTCCAGCCTCTTGAATTCATGAAGTGTTATAAAAAAGTACAGACATACGTAAACATCCGTGAAATAGACTTTTATCTGAAGTGATCTAGCACAACTGTCAGTTTATCTGATTAATGATAGCAACTAGTGTTTAGTAACGGAAACATTCAAAGAGCAAACTGACACCTGCACATATAACCAAAGACACTTAAGTCACCTTGACAGGTATGGTACTAATAATAACATACTGGCCTATAGTGGGCTGTTATAACATGTATATATAAAAAACAAAGATTTATGTTTAAAATTAGAGCAAATCTTTAAATATGGTTCCATTATTTGTGTTTTGTTAATTTAATCCATTAAAGTCTCTTTGAAACGGGCAATTGCTTGAAAAGTTTGCTAATATGCCTGGTAGGTGAAAGCAGGCGAGGCAAGATCTGTGTATTTCCCCATCATCCCTGCTGTACTGGGGACCATTAAAATCCTGGTGAAGGCCCAGTCTGAGATGGCCGCTGATGCTGTCCAGCGACAACTTCTGGTTGAGGTGGGTCTTTGGTCAACTGTGGGTAAAAATGAACACCCATTATATATTATTTCCAAAATATAATTAATGTATAACACTTAAAGCACAATGAGGCATTTATCTAATCACTTGACTAAAAATTTGTACGATGACGTAAATGTGTTCAGATAGAGGAACACCTAAAAAAACTGTTCCCTTGTTCTCACTTGAACACCGTAACGTTAGTTTACCTGTCCCGTTGTAGACGGTTCTCCTGTGGTTCTACTTGTTACACAGAACTGGCTCAATTAAATTTGCGAATATGAAGTGCTTAATCCAGACGAATGGTAATTTCAAAGAAAGTTTTGTTCGTTTGTAATTTGATTATTTTCACAAGGTTCGTTTCAGTTTGTGTGTTATTGCTTCTTTCAGAAAGAGTAGGAGAGCTACACGACTTGAACTGTTCAGATGAGATTCATTCCCAACAGAGGTCTACTTCTTGAACACGTCAGGATCATTTAGAATTTTGTTTTAAATGTAGATATCGGCCAATCAGGCTCCATGTTTATACTTATTTTTGTCGTTTTGTCATTTAAATTATTGTTCGTTCTCTCCTTAACAGCCTGAAGGAGTACCTCATGAGTTTAATATTCCTCTAACGATCGACTTGAAGGACACTCACGCGTTTTCTAAGATCATTCCCATCACCTTGCCACAAGGAGTTGTAGAGGGGTCACAAAGAGCTCGCATCACCGCCATAGGTAAAATAATTACATTGGTCGACAATTACTTGGACTCACATGTGTCAAAAGTAGGAAAAGCCTTTGAAAGTTACCTCGTGACAATTTTCTGTACAAAATCGTATATGTGATTATGGTGTCTAGTATTGGTTAAGTTTCATATTTCCAAACCACATCACGTGACATAAAACCTGTTGATTTAAATTTCGTTTCGATGATTTTATTTCGAGTTATACTTTAAAAAGCTTTCATAAATATACTTTAAACAAAAACATCAATGGAAATCTGTGTTGAATTATAGCCTGAATAACACAGTTATATATATATGTCTTAAAACTATTACGGAACTTAATCGATTACTGCAGACATCGGATGTTCTTTACTAGGATAAGTCGTCAGTTAAGTAGGATACACTAGAAAACATAACTAAACACTTATCCAATTGAAATTAAATATATGATCCAATTACCTATACAGAATGTATTTGTGTTCTGTTAATTGAAATAGAACATTAAGAAAACTTCAAGTGTCTTTACAATTGTTTTACTAGGCCGATACACCTCCTTTCCATTGGCAATACTGAAAATGCAATGTCGTTATATAAATGAAATACTGTCTTGTTTTTGTGTTAATCACTAATTAAACAAATTCTTGGCAAAAGTAGCCAGGGGCCGGTTGCTCGAAGCGCTATTAAATTTAATCTGCTATTAGATGACGTCACGCAATGTTGCCGGTATTAGCGATTTAATCTGGGGTTAGCGGCTAATCGTCTTTCGAGCAACTGGCCCCATGACTATTGCTGTTTTTATTAAACTTTTGGGTAAATTCAGTTAAAAATGGATTACTTTTTTATGGTATTTCAGGAGATCTTTTGGGACCAACAATCGGGAACCTAGACAGCTTATTAAAGATGCCATCTGGGTGTGGTGAACAGAACATGCTCAACTTTGCTCCCGATATATACATCATGAAATACCTTAAATCAACGAACAGTCTGTCTGGAGATATCAAGGAAAAAGCTACAGGATTCTTAGAAAAAGGTAACATAGTTTAGTCTTCATTCGTTTTTAGATAATATTTCGATCTTGTTTGTCAGGACATTATAATTTGTGGATTGTTACACCAGCTTCTTAATATATCGCTTGTTGGACATGCAAGACACCAATGTGTTTAAAACCAGTTCAATTGGCCCAATTGTCCAGTAATAAGCAATATTACACTGCGAGTCAGCAAAAAGCAATTTTTTAGGAAAAGCTCTATATGTAGACGATCCAATAGACTCCGCATGGTGTAAGATTGTGTCATTTACAACTTCTCATGGATAGCGTTACCTTCTACATACCGTTCCAGATACACACTAATGTTAGCACATAATGAGATTTACCCAGTG
Source organism: Mopalia vespertina (assembly GCA_030265115.1). Classification (NCBI taxonomy): domain Eukaryota; kingdom Metazoa; phylum Mollusca; class Polyplacophora; order Chitonida; family Mopaliidae; genus Mopalia; species Mopalia vespertina. The sequence goes on from JAQQZZ010004358.1 coordinate 23,964, forward strand.
TAGCATTGTGTAACCCAGTACTGTAATATATAGCGTGAATTTGAATTCTTATGAGCAAAAGCTCAAAGAAATGTACTTCACATAAATCTATACACTTTATATTTGTTTCGATTCAGGCTACCAAAGGGAGTTGACATATCAACATAAAGATGGCTCATTTAGTGCTTTTGGAGACAATGATAAATCTGGAAGCATGTGGTAAGGGACTGTTGGGTAGACTAATAACTTGGAACATCGACTTAACACGTTGACTTTACTAAACTAAAAACGTTATAGAGTCAATTGTACATTTGGTTCCAACAAATAAATAAACACATGATTACGACGAATAAGATGATCAACGAAAGTGAGAAATCTGTTTCAACCTGGTAAACTGTTTTGCAATTTGAAGCTACTTATATTCTAAGACAAGTCTTACGTTCTAATTTGTTTCCAGGTTGACCGCGTTTGTGGTGAAGTCATTCAACCAAGCCAAACCTTTTATATACATTGATGACCAGACGATAAAGAAAGGTATTAAGTGGATGTTATCCCACCAGAAGGAAGATGGTAGCTTCCCGGAGCCTGGCCGTATTATCCATAAAGACATGCAGGTGCAGTTTATAAGATAAGGGTTAGAGCCCGGATGTTTGAAAGATCCAGATTTCAATTAAACAAAATCCAATTTGTTTAAGGAAAGTATTCTAATCTCAAGGAGCAGCTAATTATCTCACATTTCACCTTTGTTACCAGCATCTCCTGTAGTCACTGGGGAGAGCGCGGGGGGGGGGGAGACGGTGGGGGGAGACGGTGCCAATTCTTCCCCATGTACTTCAAATATTGAGGTAAAAATCGTAAATATTGAGGTAAAATTCGTGTTGTGGTATCTTGTAAAGAAATAGCTATTTATCACAGGTTTGTTTGAGAAGAATGTTTAAACATGCGTGTACGAGTCTGTAAGACTGATTCCATCTAACATTTATTGTCTTATACTTGTGCAGGGCGGCTCAGCATCTGGTCCCTCACTGACTTCATTCGTCCTCATAGCAATGCTGGAAAACAAAAACATAGAATTGGTGAGTGGATTTATTTTGATCAAATTCAATTCAATACTTACTGGTACAACAAGCTCTAGGAACTCCTAATAACTTATTCTTGTGGTATCTCTGCACTTTACAGCCAGTCTTCTCTTGGATCACGTTGTCCATATTTGTTTATCGATAAGGTCCATCAGAAGACATTTAAAAAAGGGCGGTGTTACTATTTTTGCACTCACGATTTCTCAGGAATATCAGTAAATGATATCATATCAAAGCGGCCATGCGCTATACTGAATGGACCTGAAAGGAGTCCAAATGTTGTTCCGAATCAATCCATGCATACGTGTCGTCATGCAGGCTACTTGAATTTAAACATAATGCAAGGCTTTATGGATTACAACTTCTGGTTTATTATGGGTACAACGTGGAATTTTTATATTTATATATTTATATATTTATCTATTTATATTTATATATTTTTATATTTATATTTGAATTTATACACAATGATTTGAGCGAATATTATTGTTATAAGCATGTTCTATCCGATTTATTGGCTACTACGACGAAGTTTTCAAATAATTCATAATTTTTTGACACAGTGTGTTAAACAGTCAGACAAGCATCTGCATTAACCATTAACGCAGAGTTCTGTATCTCTGATCGTCTATCATATCATGTAGCCGTAGAGATACAGAGTTGAAACGCTCATAAGCGTGT
>JAQQZZ010004359.1:0-11862 GCA_030265115.1 Mopalia vespertina
TCACAAGATGTGGCTCCGGCAATCGCAGGGGTGGTTTTTATGAGGTTTCCTCTCGGTTTTCCACCGTACTAAGGCAAGGAGTAGTGTGAAATGGACAGTCCGTCGTCATATAAGTGAAATACCCTTGAGAAGGACGTTAATCTCTAATCAAACAAACAATCAACATGTATGGTTTATTATAAAATCCTCATGTCATCTACATTGTACTTGTACATGTTTGTACTTCATGTTAGTTTTGTGTTTGTAACAATTTGGACAAATGAAACCACTTGAACTGTAAAATGACCCACTGTATCAATTCATTTGAATGGATTATCAGTACATGTGTATTTGTATATTCAGGGTTAATTGGCTTAAACCTGGTCTTCTAGGGACCCAGGATACATGTTTGTTTGTTTGGTTGGTTGAGTTTAACGACATACTTACATGTAAGGTATTTCACAAATATATGACCACGGATTGTCCACTTCACTCTGTTCCTTGCCTAATTACGGTGGAAAATGAGGATGTACATTACTAATGTAGGATTAGTAAGCGTACACACTAACCACTTTTATGCCGTGGGCCTATATGTTTATGAAGGGTGGTTCCATCATGGTACTCTAACAAGCTATGGTGAAAATTAAATAGCCTCCATTACTCCATTAGACCTCAAGAACTGAACTGATCATAAAGTAATTACTTGATACGTCATGTAAATAGTGTTGCTGTGACTTACTTTTATCTATTCAGTGTGAACTGTACATCATTATACACTTTGGCTTACTTTACAACTAAATCTGTCCTACAAATTAAAGGTAGAACTGGTTGTAGTATTTTAGATTTTTAGGTCATGTATATATTTTGTGGGATCTCTTGGCCTTGTATAACATGTGGTGGGAACAGTTTCGTCAAGTATGCCTAAAACTGGTTCAGTTTTCTTTCCATAGTCCAATTGAACAGAGTTGATTTGTCTAGCAGCAATGACTTGTGCTCACCTTGAGGTTTGCTCAGCTTTTTCCTAGACTCGCTGGAGCCTTCATCGCTTTATCAGTTCATTTATATAAACTTTACATCTTGACACTTCTAACATGTTTAATTGAAAGTGATGTGTCAAACTTGACTTTTTTGGCCGGATGTATTGCTTTTTATTTTGAAATTATACACCATATCTTGTAAACTTGTGATTTTCGTAGACAGTGTGTGGGAAAAGCGATATCGCCTTGAGACATGTACGAAACCAATATATATTACTTAACAGTTTGTTGTGTGTTTTCTAGAAAACTAATTACCATAATTTATGAATTTTTATGAAGACGGCTAATACAATCAAAACGCCAGCATAGAATTGTGTTGTGTAGCTTATTTTATAATAAGAAAAAATTCAACAGTGTATGGAATTTAACCTTACTACTCATCTGGCCTGCATAATTATCCATTATCCATCCAATTTATCAAACAGTTTATCTAGATACATTCAACATTAAAATGAGCATACAATTCTCTTTAATGTTTATCCATACTCATCAAAGGCATTTTAAACAAAAAGAAATGACCTGTAAATCATTCTACAAGTAGTTCACTATTAAAACATGCATTCCCACGAATGAAATGGAAATAATTTGGAGCTTGGAAAACAAAGACATGAACTGTTTTGACTTCACCATTTTCCATGAACGGTGTTATATGGTGTTATGCTGTTGGTAATATTGTAGTATCTTATGGCCCAATTACTAAAGGCAGTAAGTAGTACATGTATGTTGCAAGCAAAGTCCTGTTGTCTACATTTAATTCATTTCATTTAAATATAAAACAATATTTTGTATTGAAAAAACTCTGATAATAACTTTTTCGGCCAAGATATATCTTATCTATAATGGTCAAGTTTATTTGCCACCTGGAGGTTTGGTTTGGGTCACAGTACTTTAAGATTATAGGTACCTGTGTATTTAAGTGTATTTAAAACATGTAGGTACATGTAATTGTGGGAAGGCTAATGTTTCTGGTAAGAGACTCTTAATCTGACAGTATGGCCTTTTAGAACTTCAAAGTATTTAAAAAATGATGATGAATAACTTATCGTGTACACTGTGCCAATTAACCCATTTTCAATGTTGTAAACGAAAATGAGTATATATACAGTTGGAGACTAACAGAAATTCTGATGACACAGTATGAACACCTTGAGGTGTAAATTAGGTACAGAACAAAGAAGAGTTACATGTTGGTGTATACAATGGAACTATGTTCAACCGGTTGCACATGAAAACTACTTGATATGCAAATATTGTGAGAGTGGATAGTGTTTGATCTATACCTGGTTATAGACTAGTGTAGATATGATTGGTTGACTATTCTGCAGGCTGTTTGTGAAACCGATATAAGGTGATATACAGTAATATTAAGCAAAAAGTTTATACAACAACATTCTTCGGACCATCAACTGAACACATCACGAAAATAATAAGCATTTATTAAAAATAAGATAATTATTTTTCTTAATATTGTTTTATTATAAATTAATGTTTTGCCTACACGGCCTGTTTGTTTGGAAACAACTTGGCTCTAAAGGGCAAAATAAAGTTCATGACTGTGGCTCAAATAGAAATGTGTTCCTTAATTGTGTTACCATACCTATATGCAAATAATTTAAAAATAAATACAAATTGGTTTACACAGCAGAGAAATATATTCTCACAAATTAAAAAAACCCATTAAAAACAAAATAATAATAATTTTGTTACCAGTGTGGTTTCCCTTGTTCATTGGGCTGGCACGCCATCATGTGAGTGAAATAACCTTGAGTACAGCTATAAACCCCAATCAAACAATCAAAATTTGTCCAAATAAACATTCAGCAGGGAACCTTCTAGCTGGTATGTGGACATGTCTGGCATCCACATGGTCTTTCAAAGGATTTGTGTAATTCAGGTGTAATTTTCAGCAGTTGTACTACATGTAACTTTTACCTAAATAATTAATACTGGCATAGAGATGATGATAAATTGAAAAAGTAATCAGTTGTTAAAATGGTGGTTATAATCTATTATCAGAAAGTATGTTTCTAACAGTTTTTATTCAAGGTTGTGACAAAGTTGTCGTGGATTATCTAAAAACAGTATTGTAGATTTTGACGGCACTTTTTCAATCAAGTTTTTGTTTTGTTCACCTGAAAACTTGACAGTGATTGTCTTTGCACACGAGGTGATAAACACAATTTTCTGTCCATAAATAATGTTGTCTCTCTTTGGGAAGACAAACAAAACTGACAGGCAAAACACAACAGGACACCTACAGACATGAAAAGGGCAGAAACTTGATTATCTTCATTCTTTTATTTTTGTATTGACTTATAATTACTGTCCACACATCCTTTTCAGTAGATTAGTTTCTATTTTGATTGAATCAATCAGAGTACCTGCATAATATGGCTTTCAGTTTACTCTATGTTGACATTAAAAACCTGGCTACAGAGGATTTTAAATATCCTAGAAGGGAAAGGAATTACAGGGAATTATATCTATATATAGAAATAGCCTGGGGAAATCGGCTCCAATCAGATTGTGTATTCGGAGTACATTAGCCAATGATTGGTCAAGTAACCTGTTATTGCCCTGTCTGTTTTTAATGGCTGTGAGAAGGAATCAGGTTCAAATAGTCCTCGAATTACAGCTCTGGATAACCACTCCTTCCTGTTGATATCAGATATCCCCAGTACCCTAATAATTTACAGATTTTATCACTTTCTTCCACCCATAGTACTACCGGTGGAGATTATACATTTTCTCTATTTCCACTATCAATTGTGGGAGGCTGGAGGGAGCTTCCTGTTGCCCTGGTGCTTTCTGAGCTAAAGAGGAACAGGAAGTTGATATATTTGTGATGTCCTTGTATTGTCCTGTGAGTGTCCTGTATTTTACCTGTAATGTTTCCATTTCTTGCAAGTGGTGTCATGGGTGGTTTCCTTCATCCATTGGTCTGGCATGCCATCATGTGAGTGAAATAACCTTAAGTACGGCGTTAAACACCACTACAGTGTATCAATTTTTTAATGAAGAAATGCAGCATATCCGTACTGCCTACTTTAGTCAGAATGATTTTTTTTTTTTTTTATGGACGTAGGATAGTGTCACCCTAGTTGAAATGGAAGTTTAACCATCAGCTATACAGAAGCAACTTTGGAAGAGAAATCCTAAGAAAAGTAAAATTATTAGAACATGTATACAATTCACCTACATTTAACTATTACATCATTACATGTTTACCCATTCTGATTCTGATAAGTACATATAATTCTTCCTGGTCCTTCTTGGAATGTCAATTTATTGTTCCAGGTAAATATCTCCAGTTTCCGGATATAAGGTCTTTAAAATCTGATAGTTATTGCAGAAAATAAAGAGTTAGTTTAAGTTTGTTACATGGAGTCAGTGGATGCCCTTCATCATGATTCTGTGCTTTGTCAAGTTAACATGTTTTGCAGTCAAGGTAGCTATTTCAACTTTTGTTTACATTGTGCATTTTTGCCATAAGTATTTATCAATACCCATTTGATAAAATCACCTAGCAGACAGTTCTTTATCATTTTATTTACTTTGCAGCTTTTTGGCATAAAAGATTTATATGTCACTGATAGTAAATGTAAAGCCAAATCGTTAGATATACATGTAGTATATAGTTGGTTTTTTTTTTTTAGATTTAAAGTTAATCCGAATGACAGTATTTTTGGATTTAACTTACTATGTTCCAACTTGTTTTGTGGAAGCTGCTCATAGGTGGTTTGTTGTATTAATTTTGTGACAGGTTACATGAACCTTTTTTAGTCATATAAGTGAAATATCCTTGAGTGTGTCACTAAAATGCAATTAAAATAATGACCTTAGCTTTAGTTGATTAGGTTATTAATATGCCTTAATTAGCACCAGGGCTTGATCACCATCCTGTCAAGTAGGTGGTTGAGAGGAGCTTCCTGTCGCTCTGGTGCGCTCTTAGCCAATTGCCACCAAGAAGCTCATCTGTTTTTTCACCAGTTTTTACGTCTTGTGATTGTGCTGTCCTACCTTCTTGCCATTCTTTCACAAATGATAATGGGACGTGATAAGACGAGTTGTTTGACTAAACGTACAGCCTTAAACCCCAATGAAAGAAACCAACCCATACAATGGGTATGGGTGCAGGGGCTTGGACTGAAATCAAAAGTATAGTGTCCAAAATGGTCATTTTGCTTCACTTTTCAAATAACTGGGTGTCCAATTTTAACTTCCCTATCTCCTGCATGTTACAGTTTCATAAAACAGGGGGTCCAAGGAGGCAATTGTTCAATTCAGAGTGTTCATTTGGATGGGTGGATACCCTTCTGCCCAAGCCCTTGTATGGGTACATAAGAACTACATAAAATGTGAAGTGTTAGATACTGTTGGAAACTTAATATTCCTCCATTACGAAGTAAAGACAGTATTGCTTATCTTCAAACACACTGCCCGTAGCCAGATTTGTTGTTGTTTTCAAGACACCAGGGCCTATTGAGACCCATTTTTGTCACTGGATGTCCCCCAGAAAGGAGTAAATACATGTATCTACTGCCTTTCAGCTAAACCTCTCAGATTAAGAGCATTGAGTGGGCAGTTGTACAAAAAATTGAATGTCTTAAATGAAAAATTAAAAATTCTGTACTCAACTTTGCCAGTGATTGCATTTGTGGACATCTAGAACAGTCCCTGAGCTGTTGTTGGGCGTAGGGGGGCTCAAACTCAGAATCCTTGAGCATATTCATCTATATTTTGTAATTGGCTTGCAAGTTACAAAGATACTGTTTAATTCAATAAGTTTGCATTCATCAGTGCATCAGACCTCAAACATTATTCAAGATTTTGGCAGAATATGTCTATGTTGTCACCTGATCATACATTTACATGTATATCAAATCATGATTCGTTGATTCGTGTATAATGCCTTGCTGAAAGGCATTTATTTTACTTATATGACGATCGTGTTAACATTACATGTAGCTCTACACTAACACATCCATACAATGGGACATGTTTGCTTTGTTAGAAAATTAATCACCCTGCAGTGCTAAGTAAAGACAGCATGACCTCAATCAGAACATACTGTCTTTGTAATTATTTCCTGATGATGGCAGATTATAATAAATGCTGAAATATTCAGTCAAAAAGAATTTATCATTTTTCGGAATTACACTACCTGTGTATACTGTCCTGTAATGCCAGTGCTTGCATCCAGGTATACATCTAATGAAATAAATTGATGTAAAAACAGCACTTCAGACTTTTTTTCTTGTTTTTTTCATCGCTGTTATTTTACCAAGTCTCCTACATACAAATGTTATGGGGATTAATAACATCTACAGAACTTTGTTTGGATACTGGCCATAAAATTGTATGTGGTTAGTTTATAAGTGATAAGAAGTTTATAGCTAATTTACACAGATTCTTTTGTAGTTGCTTTTTCTGAACTCTGGTATGAAGAAGAGTTATCTATTTGACACATGTTTCTCATTCCAGTCTAATTACCTTGGAATGGAATGATCACGAATCATTGTGTATTCCATTATCTTATCTTTATAACTGGCTGGACTTGAGATATAAAATTAGGCTATGCAGGTCTATAGACGAGGCAGGTAAAAATATAGTAGACAGATTCCCTTCATTACACAGTGAACTCCAGTTTCTGACAATGCCATAGACTTGTTATTTATGCATTGTATTTTTATATTACAGATGTCATAATTGCCTAACAGGTTTTTCAGCCACATCTTTTCTATAGGTCACACATGATTTTGTCTGCTTTATAATCATATATGGATGACAGCAATGATGGTAAACTAGCTTGAAAGGGCAGAAACCTGCACCTTATGTTTATGTTTGGCCAAGCTAACCCCGACCACTTTATCAGGCAGGCTCCATTCAGTTCACTTCTTATGCTGTCAGTATAAATCATTTAAATCAGGCAAGTCATTTATTTATTTTGTTAGAATTCTCTATGCTTAAAAAATCAGAGGTGTAAAACATTAGATGAGGACGGAGATAATGTTATATAATAGAACAATTTTATGATTTATTTTCTGAAGCCAAAGTGTTGGCAGACTGTGCGCGTATATTTAGTATATTCTAACTGCCAGATAAACTCACATTTGTCCAAGGCTGAGTGAGGCAGCTAGCTGAGATCATTAATGCTTAGAGGAAAAAACTGAGCAAGTCAAACTGGATATGATAAGCTGTTAAGGTTGCTTTGATTAAAGCTGTCAGTAGCAGCCAAGCCGCAAGGAAGTGACGGACAGATAGATTCCTGTTAATGCTTCAACTTGTTTTCCTGAGCTCCTAGGGCAGTGGTAGTCTTTCCTACACAAGTTTACAGGCTCTGGTGAAATAACGGACTATTGCCGACACCCCATTTACTTCTCATAGCCATTTCAGTTATCTTTCCAAAGAAGCTACACACAGATAACAGTAAATGGATGCACTTTCTGGTGAATGTAAATGCACTGGGTATCAGTTGAACTTGAACAAGTGGAAAAATTGTTGGAAATACTACCAGAGATTCATAAGTGGTTAGCAGTTATGGACTTTTAAAAACAGGCTGAACTGGTGATTTATGTTTCTTAATGAATATGTACTTGCTAATATAAGCCTGAAATTACCAAGAAAGTTTCAGGTTTGTTTGGAAATATCATTAAGGTATCGTTTGGGCCATGGAAGGCAACATTGCAACATTTTCAAAAGAAAATCAGAACCATGTTTGTTTTATTTATGTAACAACTTTAGTATCAGCCATTATTGCCATATTTGGTGAGACTTGATATGTGATAGACTCAAATTGATAGCGTGTATGTATTCATGTGGATCTCTCCTGTTATAGTTCCTGATAAACACTTCTACCCTGGCAGAAACAATAATAAAACAGATTGTATTAAACTTCAGAAAGTGTGAACCTGTTGAACCAAAGATCTCAGTCACTACCAGTCTTGACCTTACTGATACCAAGGGCTGTGTGATATCAGTTGCAAGAAGTCTAGGATTAAAAAAGTTATTTTTTGACAAATGATGTAAAAAACCTGGCCACAGGTATAACTGTTATCTGTCCTTCATGTGTTGTTATCAGTGACTTTGTATTTATAATGTAAGCTGTGAGTCTGGTTTGACAATATTCAAGAAGAACAGCTGATTAGACACCGTCCTCATTTGAAGACTAGTGGTTAGTGAAGCCGTCTTTAGCCTGAGGCAACCAAGTCTTGGTAAAAGTAGTGTGACATACAGACAGTTCTCTCTTTGTGGTTAGGGATGTGGTGAGCTCTAAGAGGAGAGAATGAAGCCAGATCTAGACACATATCTTTATTAAGGTAGAGGGTCTTGATTGGACTCTCCTACCTGATATTTCAGCACCCGGCCAGAACCAAATATTGTTTATATACTCTTGCTTACCAGATTGTAATTCTGCCCCTTCTCATTTTTGAGCATACGGGTGGGATTGGACATCACCTGGGACCCGCCTGCAACTCCGTTTTATAACTCTTTTCAGTGTCCGGGCAGACCTTGATTACATTCTGGGGCTTTGTCTTAAAGCCTCTTTCTTAACTTTGAACTCTTCCGCACCCGTCCCCATAATACATGTACCAGGACACAATTGGACATTGTCTTGCCTTGCAGTCTGTTTCACCTGCCACAGGTAAACTTCCTGTCCTTGCAGAGGCTAACCATATGAACTCCTCTATCATGCACAACAAAAACAAAACCCTGGAGCTTGAGGACTTAATAGAGGCTGTCCAGGAGATTCTGGTAAGTTTTCAAAAGCTTAATTCAGAAATGGCATCTATACAGGTGAAATAACAAAAACTTTTGGGTTTTTATTTGCTCACAAAATTGGTGCTCGACTGATTCACTAACTTTAACATTTCTGTATATCTGAACAAGGCTGTGGGCCGAGAATGTCATCATATAAACCGAGAAATTTATTTCAGACATATCTACAATTTGAAATACCGTAGCCAAAAATGTCTGACAGGATCTGATGGTTTTCATGACTAATGTGAATATTGTAAAAGGTGAAGCCAGTGATATGCCATTTTGAGTATCCCGTTCACCATTACAGTACATGTCTTAATGTGTGGACGGTGGTATTCATTTTCACATTATCACACCAAATTTGAAAAATCTTAATTGAATGACATTAACATTATTATTATGACAATATGGTACATTAAATCTCAAACTAATATTTTACAGTTAATAAAACGTAACAGAATTTTGTGTCTCACTTTTTTCCATGAGTCATTAACTAATTTTTAATCTACCGAAGCCAATAAGTTTATACCCATATGAAATGTAAATAGGTCGTATTATTACTTCAGGGAAGTATACCAATGTGCTTGTTACATACGGTATACCAAATTAAATGAGACAATATTATAAATCAATCAATGGTTTTGTCCAGCTTTCTCACTGTCACTACAGTAGCAGGCCTGTACTATAATCTTTTCCGGCATAACCTAAAAATCGGTCCTCTAAAATTTTGTGAGGTAACCTAACATTTGCATTTTTCCCTGGTTTGCTGATTTTTTAAATACATAAATGTGCCTTTCTGAAAAATAAAGCAAAATTGCTTTAAAACACACACTTCATCGATTATTGGATGACAAAATTTGTAAAGGGAAACCTTTAAATAGGTTCCCCTAAATTAAGTTTGCATAACCATGGGGAAACCCCATTCTGACCATTCTCCCCAACAACACAGGCCTGCATCTCTATCTCTACATCACGCGATGCGGCTTAGGCAATCACAGAGTGGTTTTTACCAGGTTTCAATATAGTTTTCCACTGTTTATTAGGTAAGCAGGGTAAGAAACGTACAATCTGTCGTCATAAATGAAATACCTTTGAACATTTTTTTTAGCCACAAACAAGCCAAACTTCATTTTGACACAAGGGCTTAGGCAGAGGGGTGTCCACCCGTCCAAATGGACACCCTAAATTGAACTATTGTCTCATTTGGACACCCTGTTTTAAGAAACTTAAACATGCAGGAGATAGGAAAACTATTAAAATTGGACACCCAGTTACTCAAAAAGAAACCAAATTCCTGGCTAAGCCCCTGTTTTTGCATCTTTTGTAACATTTTAAAGGTATGGGAGAAGCAAAAGGACTAGACAGCATGAAGTAACTTCATGATAAATCTGCTCGTAAACACTTGCCGGTAATTGCTTGGATAATTTCATAAAATTTACCTTTTTTTCAAATTGAAGGGCAATTACAATGTAATAAAAACGTGTATAATTAATAGCTACTGTTAATTAAGTCTTTACCTGATCTAGATACATCAAGAAATGCCAGAATGAATTATTATGTGTTTTCCAGTCATTGTAAAAGCAGGACTTTACACACGTCACTAATTGCTGTTTGTTCGTATCAACATCAATGATCAAGTCAAACTTTATGGTTTCACTGGATATGTCAGGTGAATGGTTAGCCTGGTGCTTTCAGACCTACAGGTAGTCGGCAGCATGGTGCAGATCTGGTGTGGCAATCTTGAACTGTAAAAGGCACACTTAAAATAACCCGGAAAACTTATAACTTTTCAAATATTCCTTCACAGTGGTGTAGGTAATTAGGGAATTTACTGTTTGTTATCATAGGCTAGATAACCTTTATAACAAAAACACACCACACGCTTGTTGCACACAGAACTATAAAGACATATAAGGTATATTATTATCTGTAAGCAAACAAATTAGCTTGTTTCTGCACTCAGAACCTAACTCAGATCTTGGTCACGCTCCAACTGTTGCCATATTAGCAAAATGTGGAATGAAACAGCCTGTCCGTTTCCACCTATCCTGTTTCCTTTTCTTTATCATATGACCATTTCTGCACACGTACTTTAGGATTTCTTAATAAAACACCATTAAAGAATGAAATATCTTCTTAGAATTCTACATTTTAATTCCAACATTCAACTGTTTCTATCAAATATTTTTGCTTTAGCATTTCTTGGACTACTCTATTCACCATCAGAGTTTAAGACGAGTAATTCCAATGCAATTTATGATATTGTAGGGTTTATGAAATTCTTTGATTTTATTTAACTTTAATATTAGTAAGGGTGAAGTATTTGAGGTGAATTTAAAACAATTGTATTGGTAACCATGCCCAATAATTTCAATAAGGATGACATGTCTTTGCTGGTGCAGTCTCAAAAGTAAGTACTATTGACCTTTTCCCATTTCATTAAGGTAACATTTATTTTTAAATCCCTTGATTTTTGTTGGGAAAATTGTATGAAATGTTCCCATAGCTATATGTAAGTTGCTTATGTTTAACCCTTAAATTTAGAATCAATGGTTCTCTTGACACTTTTACAGGAGGTCATACCAAGGTAACTAGGCCGGAGCTTCTAAATCGCAGGTGTAATTACTGTGCCCAAATAAATAACCCAAATTACGTGCTCCCAAATTAAACAAAATGACTCTGAATGCAGTTATGTCTCTACATCCAGGGATCTATGCTTGACCCAGTCCTTGTTGTCTGTGCCCAGAATCGAGCATATCTAAAAGTCTGATGGCATAGAACATATGTAACAAATTATTAGATGAGTGATTAATAGGGGAAAAAATGTAAGCCTACATGTACATGTATCTGAGCTAAAGTTAATGACAGGAGGTCTTTGTGAAATGGAGCCTTAATTAATAAGTGCAGTTCCCTAACTTCCCTTGGTCTTTGTGAAATAGAGCCTTAATTAATAACTGCAGTTCCCTAACTTCCCTTGGTCCTTGTGAAATAGAGCCTTAATTAATAAGTGCAGTTCCCTAACTTCCCTTGGTCCTTGTGAAATAGAGCCTTAATTAATAAGTGCAGTTCCCTAACTTCCCTTGGT
>JAQQZZ010004370.1:0-11862 GCA_030265115.1 Mopalia vespertina
TCTTATCTTTTCACTTAATTCATTATTATATAACCTTCTTTCATGGTGAATAAAAAATGAAATGAAATGAAATGAAACTACGAATACATGGGTTAGTCTCATTTGGAGCGTGGTTGTGATTGTCGGCCAGGTTGATGATCACGTCGTTTACTGTAGGCCTACACAGTCCTGATCTGCAACAGTGTCACATCTCCACCAGCACTTGCTTTTAGACTTTCTGTTTACTCTGTACACAAAATCTCTATGTACGAGTTTACGTTCACCTCTCTGCGTTGCTATAAATTCTACTCTCGTTGAATCCGACTTACTGACACCAACAGAGATAATCCCAGTCCTCACAGTATGGTCGGTACCAGAGGATTATAGAGGATTGACTCACCGCTCCGGGTAGCGCCATTTTTCGTAGATGAGTTGGGAATAGTAAACTTAAAATCGTATATGAAATGGGAAGCCACCCTGTTGATACCGGACAACATATAAAGAAGGATTTGTGCGTTATCAGTTGTCCGGTATCATACCGGATTAGATATAAAGAATGATTTGTACGTTGATGAGTACTTATGGCCGCCGTCTTTGACGTGGTGTCATAAGTTGAGGGCGATGGCGTCATGCGGGGTCACCGGAGTGCATGACATGTATTTGTCGTTGCTTGTGTAGGAATTTTGGCGGTTACATTGTGTACAAGTCAATGACTGAGACTTTTTAATTTTTTTACATTTTTTTGTATAAGCTTTATTTGACAAGGGATCATTAATAATAACTCATCCTGCTTCCCTATAAGTATATAGTGGTGCAGATATTAGCAAAGTGCAATATTTACAAGTGTACTTGTATTTGACATGCAATAGTTTTTTACATTTTTGAGGACTGGAGAAGTCTATAGTTTAACATTTAGATCACATATTGTGTTCTATTCTGGTCGATGAAAATATGTGAAAACCAATATAACCCTTTTTACATTAGATCAGAAGGTGCATCACAATGTGTATAAATATATTTTGAATAAATGAAGAGAGAAAAATTTGCTTGCCTCCACCGGGAATCGAACCCGGGTATAAATATACGTATACGTAAAAAACATACACAAATAGATACATACATACATACATACATACATATGTAAAGAAAGAACATTTCCCTTTCCTATAGTAAATACATGTATATATAGGTATATATTTTGAATAAATGAATAGAGAAAAATTTTCTTGCCTCCACCGGAATTCGAACACTCTACCGACTGAGCTGTATATATTTTGAATAAATGGAGAGAGAAAAATTTGCTTGCCTCCAACGGGATTCGAACCCGGGACCTTTGGGTTACAGGCCCAATACTCTACCGACTGAGCTATATATATATATATATTTCTAAAAGCAATCACACTGGCACAGTGATGTAGATTAATTAAAATCGAGGAATCATCTTATGTTCTAGATAACTCCCAGAGAGAAGTTTCTTAATAAACATTAATCTCGAATTGTGTTATGGGTAACCTATAGACATGTCGAGAGAAGGTAATGACCATTAATACGGTGTATACAAAATTGTTAAAAATGTAGCTAACAAGATATTCGGCATGAATACATCAGTCTACAAATTAGCATTTCAGAGGTACAGAGATTAACCAATGAATATGTATGTAAAGAGAATGAGTATTACAACCTGTCTGATACAGAGGGAAGTTTCGCCTTAACCAGTAGGTCCTTTAGATTTATATATATAGGGATAGAAATGGATGGGGTTTTATAAATGTTATGATAGACGTAAGCATTTCATTCGTGGAGGATAAAGAATAGTTCGCGTAATATCTTCTTCCTATAGGAAACGTACCGTTTTTAAATAGATGCCCTGGAACTTTGGAAATGTTGAACTCACCTTGATGGAGCCCGATGGATAATCCAGAGTGTCTTTTTCCACCCTGGGTTCGTCTCGATGTGGACGCAGACCAGTCCAATTACGAATCACTTTAGCATCCTGTGTGTATAATAAGATATCATTTTGATAACTGAGAATTGGCGAATAAAGGAACGAACCGTTGAGTTACTGAACCGATGCAAACAAAAAATAATAGAAAATTATACGCGGAAAGACAAAGCCGTATTTCATTATGGAGAGGAGAGAGTGCTATGGGCTATATAGATAAATTCCGACAAACTGGGCCCGATTTCTTGAAGCAAACTCTGACTTAGGCGTAAGTGAAAATCTATAGTCACAAATTCAAAATTGTATTGAGCCTATGTGGTATTTATATCCTATTGGCTATTTACTTAGTGTTATTAAGATATCAATCCTAAAATAGCCAGTGTCTGAATTAAACAATTATGGACTTATTTAAATTTTCAGATTTTCCCTTATGTCCAAAACTGCTTTGTGAAATCGGCCCTAGCACACAATTAAAGCTCCAATTATATAATGTGTCAACAGGTTATGCAGCCACAAACAAGATCGGCTCCATGTTTTTCTTTAGCTAATAAAGCTTCTGTTAATCTGCAGCTGATTTGTTTCTATGTATAAATCAAGGCAGATTGACACCTGTCAAGGTGGCGCGGTAAGATGAGATACCTACTTTTAAAGAGGGCACCAATTCACAGCACGTGGCCATGATGTGGACCGACTCTTCCGGTCTAATGGAAGTATCATAGTCATTTGGCAGTCTTGTAGTGGATAACAGTACACCGTCAGATCTGAAATACAGAGTTAGCAAAAACAATATTACAATGAAACCATAGACATTTACTAGTTCTGCTAAACTAACCACACTGGACAGATTAGTTGACACCATATGCAAGTAAAGGTTTGAAGAAGATGAAAACCAGTCGTATGCGGCTGGCGCTGTTGCTGATACTTCGGTTGATGGCGCTGACCCATGTCGTCGATGGATTATATATCGAAGAGGCCTTGATCGCCGTGTGTTGCGAGGTCCAGGCGGCCTGCGTCGAGCACGGTCACGGCGGCCTGTGGAACTCCCCGAGCTACCACACACAGGACGTCGTCAGCATCGATATGAAAGCCTGCTATCCCGCCTCTTTCCAGGGCCAGGGCGAGGCGGCCCCCTGGTTCAGGCGGTTTGGCCATCCAGGCCGACAGGATAAAACAAATGTAAAATTAATGCAAAATTAAACTCACGTGGGAAAGATAGAGGTATGTGAGGAAATATCGAAGTAGAAATGCTTGATCCAAGGCGCCTCAACCTAAAATAAAATTAGACAAAAGAAAATTAAGCTTTTGATATATTGTCATTGGAAAAAAACTTCATACCATTAGTAAATTCACAATTTGCATTTTGTACGGATAAGAGCGAAACTAAACTGTACGGTCGTGTAGTGGAGAGGATATAGTTTAATGTGTCAATTTGACATGCATGTCGCTATACCAGAAGACAGACAAACACAAGTTTTTTTTCCTATTTACTTTTCTGTGCGTTTGATCGCCTTAACACCGCGTTATAAACTTTTATACAGCAGTAAAAACATACACACCATGAGGTAAAAGTTTTTACCGCGGAGAAATCATTTCCACGGCTTTGAAAATGTTTGCATCGCATTGGAAACTTTTTCATGGCCGTGACAAGTTTTATACAACGGTGATTTTTGCATCGCGGTGAAAACATATACATACTATTGTTCAAGCTTATTAGAGCTATCATTCTTGGAATGGGCTTGAGAAGTTTTCTCGAAGATATAACAATTCTGGACTCCTCATAGGCTACTCCCATACTCCTCTCATACCATAAGGAGCAAAGTGCTACCGAAGTTTACCACCAGTTGTGCTCCGATGTGCAGGGCGAGAAAGAGGATCCTCAGACATTTCTGATCCGTTCATTGGACGTAATGCAACGAGTTTCGGTGGCTTAAGAACAAGAACCTACTGAAGTAAGATATTAAGAGAGGCCTGTTCAAAACATCTTCCAACGTGCAGTACTGACAATATTTCACGAATGACGTCATTTCACAGGAAATGTGGTCATATCTTGAGGCGAAGTCCACAGATGATGAGGATCTGGTCTTCGAACTTAATAAGTGGCAGCTCGTGAAAACAAACGTTTATAGAAGCTAAAATTACTAGCAGAGGAAAAGCAAAGTAAACATCGTACACGACACAAGAACCTACTCTGGAGCCAGTAAATCTAAAGACCCGTTGCGCTGTTATGGACAGAAATGTTGTTTATCTTGTTTGCATCGTGAAGATACGTTTGGCAACTGTTACAATTGTGGACGTTTTGAGTAGTCGGCCAGCGGAAGTACGCTTTTGACAATAGGGAAGCAGAGAAACCACTCGGGCTGCTACAAATCGAGAAGTCCTATCAAATTGGCACCAAAATGCGGATTAGGCCCAACAGTAAGGGTGTAGATGTCAGGGAAATTTAAGAGGTTAAGTTCATTTATAGCGACAATAGATGCTCTGGGCAGCGGAAAGGTGTCGCACAATTGGTTGACGGGAAGTAATGTTGAACTGTGTTCTTGATGGCGAGGAAACACAAAATTCTCTGAAACACAGGATCGCAAATGTGTATTCTCCCAAATATTTGGAATAGCAAAAACTTTCCTTCGCGATAGCTTCGTTACCCTCTATAACTAATCAGTGACAAAGTACAGTGGGTTTTGATTAGTTATTATGGTAAGGTAGAAATTGAGTTCAGACTCCCCAACCACCAGACTTATATTCCATGTTTAGAGTGCCGATGCTCATCACCAATCTTTTTTTAACTTTTGACTTTTTTTGCCCCAATTGTTGGTTTCAACGCAATTGAGGAATGCATGAAAGTTCTTTTTGACAATGAACAAAACCATTTAGTCCGTTGTATCGCTGCTGTTAAACTATATTTGCCTACTATTCATAAAAGGTACGCCGTAAAAATGTAGAATTGATCAGTGAAAACAATAAAGTTGATTTGCGTGTTGTTAAGTCCCGTAGACATAAAATAACTGCTCATGCTACATACTATGGAGTGTTCCACTTTGCTCATTTTGCTTAGTCTACTCGCACTCAAGTATTGCGCCATCTTTACCTTCTGGTGCTGACGTTTTAGATATAATATATATGTACTGAGGGTTGGCATCCTTTAAATAGTGGACTACAGCGGTAATGGCCACTATCGCGGACACTGATACCACACATTTGGTTAATGAACTCGATAAGCACTAAGGGTGACAGTAGCGAGTTCCAGTTGACCTTAACACCGCAAAGTTGTTGTTCTCTCAAAAGTAAGATTGGTCTGAAGACTATTAACAAAATGACGATCATTTTGGTTTTACTAATGACTTGCAATTAGACATTAAATTTACCGATGATTTACCAGTCTAGAGAAAGTATAGTTCCATGCCTAGAATTCTGTATCAAGAAGTAAAGGAGTAGGCCTACCTACATACTCTGATACAGAAAGGTTGGATCACTAAGTCCAGATCAAAATTCTCATCACCCATGGTGTATGTCCGTAAAAAAGATGAAGGTATCTGTATCGACTATAGACTTTTGAAGAGCAAGGTTATTAAACTGAGTGTCGTCATATGACAGCTTTTATAACACCATGAGATCTATACGAATGGAATCGATCACCGTTTGGTCTTACTAACGCACACACGGCGTTCCGAAGATGTATGGATCTACCATCTTGAAGGATTAAATCAGAGATGACATTTGTCTGCCGTACCTAGGTGATGTTGCAAGTACTCTAGAACGCGCGAACGCCAAGGGATAAGGCTAAAGCAATCGAGTTGCAACTTTTTTGCAAACAGGTGCGTTACTTACGGCACATTATATGATGATGGATACCAGCTTGATCCAGACTATTTAAAACATCTATGTGCTCTAGTGGAGAAGGGGACAAAAACAGTTAGTGATGTTTGTAAGCTGATGGGATTTCTTGGATACCATCGGCGCTATGTTACCAATTTCAACAAACGAGCAAAACCGCAAATGATTTTGGAAAGATTCCATCGCAAGATAAGGTATCTCGTTGAGGTAGTTCAAAGAAAATGAGACGGAAAAGTAAGTAAGTCCCTGAGTAACCATCTCCATTCAGGAAAGCTGGAGTTTCTAGCATTAAAGTGGGCGATTACTAAACAATTCCGAGATTATCTGTACCATGCCTCCATACTACAGTTTACAATGACGATAATCCTCTGACTTAGATACTTACATCCGCTAGATTAGACGCTACCAGGCAACTTTGCGGTTCACTATCCCCCGGGAAAAGCTTACTGGGATACTGATGGACTTTCAAGGATGCCTGTTGGAATGGAGCCATACATGTCTTCATGTACAGCAGAATTGTCTATTGTTTCGATGGGTGCTATTCAGGGAATAACTGTCCAGGCAGCTAGTCTAACTTCATGGATTTGTGCAATCACTGATGATGTGATTGTAATGAACACAGACACTCTCGATCTTGTTAGGGATGTTGTTGAAACTGTGCACCCAATAACAAGTCAAAATCTGAGAGATGCCCAAAAGCGATACTCCGACATCGGTACTTACCTGAAATTCATCGCTCAACATAGTAGATGCAGAGTTCTGTATTTCTATAAATCGATCGTACCGTGTAGAGTCATCAATACTGTGTCATTTCAAGATTTTGCACTTACAGGCAATTATGGGTTCCATCAGTACTATAATATTTGATATATTGAGCTTTCTGAGACATTTTACATGTCAAACTCGACCTTAAATCGCCAAGTAGCCTAGTAAGAAATGCGAAAACACTGTTCAAATGTATGTGGCCCACACGCCATTTGTCTCTCTTTTGCCGTGAATGTAGATTTGGAATTGTAACAGAAGGGCCAGTAACTTCCCCTTTTTACACACGAAAAGACATTGCAACCTCATAAGAAGATACAGGAATGATTCGATGTGGATATTAAACCTGTATTAAGTATGTAAGTATACTTAGTTAAAGTTTTGAGATCTGCATCCAGTCGGACGCGGAGCAACTACGTGCGTTGGATCAACTTCAAGGGATGGCTCATCCTGGATTTGAAAAGACTCATTTGAGACAGGTTATATTAATTAAACCTCGTAGGCTCTGTGACATCATACACTTTGGAAGTAACCAGCGTACTAGCTGTCTCCGAAACAAACCTCATTGTAGTCCTACTAGGTCACCACTCAAGCCTATCCAGATGACAGTTCCATTTCAATTGTGTCCCACAATTTAAGGTGTTGAACATATCTCTTTAGGAGAGCATGGTATCCTGCATCTCTTATTGACATACATTATGGTTAATGGATATAAACGGAGATCAAATAAACGGATTTTTATTCGAGACTTTAATATTTAGGTAATGACGGGCCATAAATGTTGACATTAACTCTGTGATAAGTTATACAACTAACGTCACTGTCAAGGAACTCACTGTTTGTTACTGATCGAAGAAACAGTTCGAACCGACTGAATTATCGGCAAGGTAATCAGCAATTTTGTTTGTTTATCTCCCTCGAATAGCCATGGATTGAATCGCTACTACTTCAGTATTTATTTTCTCCTAAATTTGAAATAATTTGACATTAATTTTGTGACGATTCTATTCCGTTTTCAAAAATTAAATTTTACTGATTTCTTCCGCATGCGTGACAATGGCTTCTTATACAATGACTGATGTTGAGAGATAATTTTCATAGAGACTGTCATAAACTTTACGAAGATACATATTGATCAAACTGGTAGGTTTTTTTTTAAGGTGAATAACCAATCAAAACATCTGTCACACATAACATCGGTTTCGGGTTCCGAGTTTACATCATCAATCACAACACTAAATTTTATTTTGGGTGTGTAGTATCGGTTGCTGTTGTGTCTGAATTGATTACAACATTATAAACAATAGGTATGCATGCGGGATATATACAAAAACTGTATACCCCCATTAGAATATCGACATGTTATTCAAATTAAAAATGTAATTATTAAAAAAAAAAGATGAAGTGACTCTAGTGGTTTGACTATTTATTAATTTTAAATATGAGAAAAACAAATGATAATGGAGGCAATGGCCCATTTTCATGTGTATTTGGAGTCTGTCCATAGATCTTTGTAAGTCAATGACAGTCACTATGACGGAATTCCTTCTTCTATAGAACAGTTTGACCTCTACATTATCTGAAAGACCTTTATTAACAGCATGTTGTTTGTGATTTTAGGCCAAACACAAATGTCAAACGTGGGTTTCAGTTCATCCTCAGATATCGACATGTTACTCAAATAAAAAGTTAAATAATTGTTAAAAAAATAGGATGAACTGACTCTAATGGTTTGCCCTCTAACTGGGTACAGGTTGTTATCTCCGACAAGCCATCGACTCTCCAGTCCAGTACAGTTGACAACAATGTCACACTTACCTACAAACTAAAGCAGGAAAACCGTTCATGTAATAAAGCAAGTTATAATAATAAAAAGAGATAATAAATAAAAAAGAAAAACTGCTTGAAGGAACACTTATCCCAAATAAATTAATTGAACGTAGTGGTTGGTTTTCAGGGAGCTTCTTGTTGACCTGTATATGGTGTCCCCGGAGTTGTGTGACAACAGGAAGCAGATTGAGCAATTGGATGGGTGCTTTGAACTGTACTTCTGGCTATTTTACTTATATGTCAACGATGTGTCGATAGTCGAAAAAGAAAACAAACAAAACAAAAATCGCACAAACTTTGGCGAAAATGATTAAAAACTGTACATATTGTTTTGTGGATCATATGGAAAGATGGAGCTCACGGACAGCTATGGCGAGAGGAACCGAGCGATATACGATTGGCTGGGTGGATGCAGCGACTGGAGAGTTATCTCTGTTCCTGTTTGGTTGTTGGATTTCGTCTGCTCCGGCTAAAAGACATGGTCTATGAGTAACTGAAACAGTTGTACGTTAGATGGCAAGGACGTTGTTTTTATCATTGACAAAATTACGTAACATCTATACAGGGCTTTATAGTTGCCAGACCTTGGCACGAGCATACGCATATATCTAGGGTAATACACCTACTAACTTTCTGTCTAGTACACTGTGCTGCCATCTACTGCTCAGTGTCCCACTGACACCATTTCTGTTACAATGTACCGACCTGGATTGGTAATTTTATGCAATCAGTGTAAATCGTAAGGTGGTGTCAGCAAAACCTTATTTTCTTTCAGAATAAGCCGGGCACTCCGTATGGTATTGTGGATATTGACCTTAGGCTATTCCATTTTAGAGCTTGTTTCGTTTAGCTGTAATACAAAGCAAGTGGTATTGCCCAGTATCACGCTCATCCTACCACAATTGACAAAAATATATTACAGAAAGACATTTAACACAAGGTGGTCTGGCAGCACCACAAATATATCTGATGAATGCAATTTCTTAAGATAATTACATAATTCTTATCAATATTTTTTAAGAAATGGATAAAATTGTGTATTTATAACCATGGAAATTCGTTTCATTCTAGTAAAAGAAGAAAAAACCATGAGTTCTTGCAATCATTCTTGCAATAATGAAATCAATCCATCAATAATTCAATGGAAAAATCTGTTTAGCGACTTAATTTTACTCTTACCTCTTGAAAGGACACAATCGTGCGAGTTTCGAATCGACCACCATTTGCGGTGAATCTTAAAATAAGACATGCTCTAAATGATTTATTTATTTTTCAACAATTGTGCACAAAAACCTCTATAACTGGCCCTTGAACAGACTGGCATAAACCGGAGTTCGTGCATGAAGGACAAAGGTATCCCGGAAATTCATTTCACAAATGGTTGAAGCTATTCGTAAGCAAACTACCACTTAATCGGCTTTCACATACCGGTACTGTTATGTCTAAAAGCAGAAGGCCCAGGAAGATGCTTTGTCCCAATTTGTGCAATCACCTTATTTAATTGACAATTTCGGTTATCAGTTATTTAACTACTTTTAAATGCACTAAGCTCTGTTTTTGTATATTTGTTATATCTTCAACCAACAGGAAGATCCCTGGTCTATTGTCACAATAGGACAATGGTCGACCAAACTGCGGACCCTGCCCGGGCAGGATACTATCAAGGTCTTGCTCTCATATTTCTATAGGCGAAACCCGCCCGCCTCCCCGGTAAAGCACTTACTCTGGATCAAATCTCGAATAAAAATAGAACACTCCATACACTGTAGTAGTATAGAGTGAGCCGCTCGACTAGTAATCCCAACTACATAATAAGGAAGGTTTGTGCGTTACTAAGAACTAATTATTTTGTACGTTATATGTAGTAAGGATTCAGTTGAATCCCGCCTGCCATGCACTCTCGGACGAGGGTCCTCGTTTCTTTCACGACCGCATCGCGTAGGGGCGACGGCGTCGTGAAACCACAGAACGCCGCAAGACGGCGTCATGGCACATGTGTCGTCGTGGCATGTTCCACGACGCTACATGTGCCATCGACGCCGCAAAACGCCGTTGTGATGGCGGCGTGACGTCGCACGACGCCTCAGAACGCTGCCGCACGCCGCAGAACGCCGCAGTACGTTCTGCGGCGTACTGCAGCGTTCTGTGACACCGTACGGCGTCACGACGCCGTCTCGATGGCGTTCTGCGGCGTCGATGGCACATGTGGTGTCGTGACAATGTCGCATGCCACGGCGCCGCCAATGCTATGTAGTGCGGTCGTGAAAGACGAGGACCCTCGTCCGAGATTGACGGGCTGTCACATGCTGTAACGGCCATGTTGGTGGGGGTGAGCGAAGGGAGATAACTTCAGATGTCATTTCTGTGACCTCAAAGTACTCCATGTTTAATCTTCTCACATCTCGTCAACTCAAGCGAGAGTCCACCTCGCGCAAAGCATCACGGGAAGACATCCACACTAGGATCAACCATGGCTTATTTAGTAGTGCGCTGTTACCTATCCGCTTCGCACTACAATATGAGTAAGAACCCTTCATTATTATGTAATAACAAATGCTAGCCCAAATGCCCAATTTGCAGCGCGTAAACCATCACGGGACGTCACCCCCTCAGCCCACCTCCCACAACCCTAAAAGCCTCCCCTCCCCCCTTTCCGGTCATTTATTGCAGTGCTAGTTCAGACGTGCTGTGACGGTGTGTCCGCCATGTGGGCGATGTGTAGCTAAGGGAGATAAATTCCCTTTATGACGCCAGGAGACACTTTTACAAGAAATTTTGACGAAGTGGCGCATTTTTTCAACGTCAAAGTCATTGCATAACATGATTTAACATCCGCCTCGATCATTTACACTGTCCATACCCCGCCATCGTCAGCAATAGAATGAATTCAATCCATCAACACTTTTTAAACCGTCGACTCGCATCCCCTTTTTCTAGGCAACGGAGTTGACGCCCAGAACCACGGCCATCACGTACAACCTGTGACGTCATGTATAGAGCGCTGCTCTCCCCACACCTTAATACTCAATAACGTACAACCCTTACTTAACGTGTACTAAGGAACTAACCAGTCGCTCCTTAGTACTTAATAACGTAGGCCTACAGCCCTTACTTATCATGAACTAAGGAGCCAAACTCAGTTATGCACTCCGGTGACCCCTCACGACGCCATCACGTGCAACCTGTGACGCCACGTCAAGGTTTCCAGCCAGTTAAATACTGAATAACGTATACTCCTTCTTTATTTGTAGTCAGTTTGAATCCCGACTACATGATAACGTATAGCCATTTCTTATCATTTAGTCGGGATTCAACTGAATCCTTACTACATATAACGTACAAAATAATTAGTACTTGGTAACGCACAAGCCTTCCTTATTATGTAGTTAGGATTACTAACCGAGTTGCTCACTCTATAGGCCTACTACTCACTGTAAATCTTGCTGACGCTTAATATGTTTATTATTGTGTTAAAATGTTTACTTTTCAGTTGTTATGTTAAATAAAGTTTTTAGATG
>JAQQZZ010004381.1:0-11861 GCA_030265115.1 Mopalia vespertina
GTATGGTATGGTAATGGTATGTTCCTCGATCTATCAATAATAGGTATGGTATGGTAATGGTATGTTCCTCGATCTATCAATAATAGGCATGGCATGGTTGGCATTGCACCTTTGCTCAAAGTTTGTCAGAATATATGGCCGCCATTTTTGCTTTTATTTTGTTATTTTTTACGTATACACAAATGCATCTTGAAAATAAATTGACCGATTGTCTTCAAAGTTAAAATTTAGCTTCATTCAACCCCTACCACAATCCGGAGTTCTTTCCACCAAATTGCCCAAAGCAAGATGTTCATCATAGGCACTATGACCTTCTCTCTTCGAAGGGAGTAAACTGATCTGAAATCTGAGTACGAAAAGGTGATTTCACCAGGATTGAGAAAAGATTTGTTTAAAACGAACCCTAAGCTGGAGACCATACTATGGCAGGCGAAGTGTTTCAATATTCTATATTTACTTTCTTTGTTTAAAATATAAATTTATTGCCCATAATTTACAGTTTTCATTGCATATAGTTTTATTTATATTCTATGTTTAATTTATATGTGCAATTATTTTTTATACATGTATATAAAAATATATATAAGTGTATTTTTTACATGTATGCAATGATTTGGATTTATATGCATGAATGTTTATTTGTCATCAAAACGAACTTAAATATGTTTATTCAAATAGTGCATTATGGGATATCCTAATAATTCAGCCATTGATATATGTTACGCGAAATTTCATTGGATTGTATCAAACAGTTATCCAATGAAATCTCGCCTTATGAATGTCTTTGGTTAAATTATTATATTTCCAAGAATGCAATGTTACAACATAAAATTTAAACGGTTTCATGAACAAATATAAAAACGTGGACAATAAATATATAAATTCATGAACAAATATAAATATGTAGACAATAAATATGTATAAATGTGTTGAATGTAAGTGCAGAATTTTAGAACATAAATTACAAATATACAAATAAAATATAAATTTGTTTAATGCAAATGCAGAATTTTAAAACATATATTACGTTTTTATTCAAATATCTTAACTTTTTCAAACAAATATAATTTATTTAATATTGAAACACTTCGTCTGCCATACCCGCCCGCTATTCAGCTTGTATTATTTAAATAAAAAATTTGACATTCTGTATACTAGTACACCATGCAGTAGACATATTTTATTGAGCTTTTGAACACTGGGGATGATGAGTTATTTGACATAGAGGTGAATAGGACGTTAAATGCAATACAAATAAATGATGTTGCTACTTTACGGTTGACGTCATATATACAATTCATTATATTTTTTAATTAAAAACTTGGATATTCTTAAGAAACTCAAATAACCCTTGGGCAGACAACAGAGAAGGGTTTGGCTGTACCAACTGTAAAATTCCTGTGAGTAGGAGGTTAACTTGTAGTCTTTAAGCGGAGACACTCGTATTTTTAGAAACTTCATTTGTCATGACCATCTTTATCAAATTACTACCTAAGACCTGTGTTTATTTCATTATTTGATAGTTCTGGTAACACTGGCCTATCTAAGTATAAATTATAGGCAATTTTACCGCCCTTCAAAGGCGTTACTATTGTAGATATACGTCAGACGGTCAGAGATCTACAGTTTTGTCAGTGCCAATCCATCTGATAAAACTTGTTTTGCTCCTAACTGTCCACTTTTCAGTTCACTAAATATCGGGCATCCATACGTTTGGCTAGTACTAATAAAGCTACTGACATAATCAGTACAAGCGAGAATTATTTTTCCCTTCTGTCAAGGTTTTAGTTGTGAGTTTATGTAAACCGATAAACTTAATTTATTTGCAATAAGAAGGCACTAAGCTTTAGGCTCCACCTCGAGTAGGCGCAGAAATTAATTTGCATTGAGGATTGAGATTTGTTTGGATCAAATACACTATTAACAGGATAAAGCGCAAACATCGTTAACAGGCTCACGTACGAAAAGTGCGAAATTTGAAATGTTCATTACTCTCGCCATTTTGTTGTTGATATCGTTGTTGAGATATTGTTATACTGATGTATGTACCCTTCTTTCCAATGGCCTCCTGTTTGGGTGTAGCAATAGCTGTCTTTACTTAGCTCTGGAGGAAGATTAACTTTCCAACTTTATCAAAACTTTTCACATTTTATGGTTGTGCTGGTGTCAATTATTGTTGGAATGGACCGTCGTATAAGTGATATACCCTTAAGCAAGGAGTAAAACACCAATAAATCAGTCAATCAATCAGTAAATTTAACAGCTATACCAAAACTTAATTGTGCTAGGGTCAATTATTGTTGGCATACACTGCCGTCATATAAGTAAAATACCGTTAAGCACAGCGTAAAACACCAATCAATCTATCAATTTAACAGCTACCATGTTAGCCGTTACAGTCGTGAATATGTGATAGAATTTGAAATAGGGCCTAATGTCGCCTCTTTCGTTGACATATTCGGTATTGTGTTATTGTTATATTTTCAGAAGCCTTGTAATAAATGCTTTCATCACAATTTAATATTAATCTAATCACTCAAGATTAACATTTGTGACAGTTTGTGAGTGACATTTTTGTCACAAATTTATTGACGGTACAGCTATACATCCTTGGCGTTGTTGGTCTGTGAAATACGAGAATTCCCCGTCACGTGACGCATTTCAGTCTGTTCATTGGGTAGATTTGTCAAGATGGCCGAATGTCAACGTTATCGCATCCTCTCAGATTCGACCAGATTTGGTCTATAGACACCGGAAGATGGTGACAGTTGCCTAATAGACTCATTTGTGAACAACCGTTTGCTGACAGGGTTTTTCCGTTCGAAAACCCCTGCTTTATTATTTAATTATTTTTTTACAAAAACGGACGCGTGAAAGAGCAATTAAATGAAATCACGGTTAATCAAACGTCACGTGATTTCCTGAAGAGAACGTGCTGGCGCGTTGCATTCTGTGTTGAAAAGCTAGACGGTTCTTGATGGTTACAAAATGAGAGAATAATGCAAATTGGATTTGGTTTGACCCGTCAGAATCTTGTAAGACGGGCACAATAGCTCTGAGACAATTGTTTGGTTTGTTTATGGATGTCACAATAATCAATTGGGTTGTAAATTAAAAAATGTATTCTTTAAGCTGTCGACTGTCAACAATACACTCTTGGCTCTAATATGGCTCTAATGGAACCCTTTAAGGTTCTTCAGTTATGGCTCTAGTGGCACACTTTATGGTTCTGTATGGAATCCTCACAGCAACTGTTCCAAGTATTTCTCTCTTTATGATTATATCAAAAACAGGGTTTTATCGTAATGGTTCCATAAAGAAGGTTCCATATTTTCTAAAGAACCGTTTTTTCCGTTATGTTTCCGTACAGATGGTTCCATCTTTTCAGAAGAACCCTTAAAGAACCATTTTTTCTAACGATATTCTCCAGGGGTCCAATCCACAATGCTATCTTAGCCTAAGTTCCACTTAATTGTCATGGCGACTCCAGTGCTGAAGATATTGTGCCGCCAAGGTATAATTAACATCAACTTAGGCTAAGATCGTTTTGTGTTACAATACCCAGAGTTCAACACAAGATTCTGTAGAAACTGGCTCTTGTTCAATAGATAGATAATGCCGTGTTCAATAACACAGCTTTTATGACGCATTATCATATTTTTATTTCCTTTGTCAAGGAATTTCACAAGAACGAGATAAATCTCAAGAAGACGGATAACTGTTGATTTGTCTGGTAGAAACCCGGTATGACGAGGTGAAATATCCGTGCGTAAGAAAGACAATTCGTGTGGAAATGAAGCGTTCGAAGATCCTTGCTAAACCAACTTAAGATAGAGGTAAGGCGATAGTTTGACACAGACAGCGTCTCCAAATTTAGAACACTGCGCCACATTTCGTATCTTCGATTCAGTTGGAAACCTCCAACGTTGAAATGGGTGATTAATTTGTTAAGGGTTTAACATCATACTCAAGGCATTTCATTTACATGACGACGGATTGTCCATTCCACACTGTTCCACGCTTAACTACTGTGGGGAACCGGGAACAAACCTCGTAAAAAACATCCCCGAGCAGTCACATTTACGGGTACATATAATGTGACGCACTCATATACCTGGTGATGATAGACGGTCTCAAACACATCAGCGATACATCGAAAAACGGATCAGTACGGATCAGCACGATAGCCACTAAACAACGACGGCGGTCTGTCGTGGATGATTAAACAAATTGACTAAATATAGGGAAACCACGACGGCGGTCTGTCAGATTGACTAAATATAGGGGCTTGTACAGAACTGCTTTGTTTGTGTCTATTCATTCCAATTTCCCCGGAAACATATTGGACTGTAACAACTATATATATTTTGAATAAATGAAGAGAGAAAAATTTGCTTGCCTCCACCGGGATTGGAACCCGGGACCTTGGTATATATTGCTTAATGCTGTGCACTCTTAGAAATAATGGTTCTTTCAGGGTTCTTTGAGGGTTCTTTAGAAAAGCGGATGGTTCTATATGGAATAATTACGACGAAAATGGTTCTTTGATATGAGATTAAAAGGAGAAATATAAGAAACCTGGGCTGTGAGGGTTCCATACAGAACCATAAAGGGTTCCACCAGAGCCATGACCGAAGAATCTAAAAGGGTTCCATTAGGCTGAGTTCACATAGGAGTATACGGTATACGGTATATGGTATTCGCTATACGCCATTCGGTATTCGAACGCGCACGATTCCCACTATACCATACTATACTCTACTATACGCAGGTATACGGCGTTTTCGAATAGTGCCCTCTTATGTGACCCGGTATTATGAAATTACCTTGTTCGATTTAAGGTATCTGCGTTCCCTGCAAAACGTGCACCGTATACCTGAATAGTATACTCCTATATGAAAGGCTTACGGACATATTTTGCAAAGAGTGTATGAAGTGGAAGACTTTGCATGTGAATGTCTGCCCAGTCCTCAGATGTGAACTATTGTGGAAATGGAAATAAGTTGGAATTTGACACAGTATCCTAAACATACTAATTGGAGACGTCTACAGTTCGAATAAGAAACTTTCACAAATTTTTTACAATGATTTTCCAACAGACGGATTTTTTTCTATGAATACCAGTATCTGTTATTTTGGTTTGTATTATTTTCGCCATATCATTAAATTTGAAGCGTTTCTTATATTGAAATTTACACGATTGCAATGTAATGTATAGCTATTTATATTTATTTTGGATCTATTATCATAGATTGCTTAAGCAGTTTATCGTAAAGCTTAATTTCCAACTTACATTCTTTCCTAATCAATGGTTTATAATTTGGATTATTTGTAACATTATTCTTGATGATATGATGGTCGAAACGTGAAGCTCAGTAATGCTATGGTTCTGTCTTAAATTATTCTTAAATTCAATTTTGTATTTCATATATATATAATGTACATTAAGATCAATCAATCAATCAATCAATCAATCAATCAATCAATCAATCAATTAACCAATCAATCAATCAATCAATCAGTCAACCAACCAATCAATCAATTATCAATCAATCAATCAACCAACCAATCAATTAATCAATCAACCAATCAATCAATCAATCAATCAACCAACCAACCAACCAATCAATCTATCAATCAATCAACCAATCAACCAATCAATCAATCAATCAATCAACCAATCAACCTATCAAGCAAACAATCAATCAAAAACTTTTAAGGAGGCATTTGCTAGCCACCTATACCATTAACGTACACAACTCAGATTTGGTCCTGGGTGTATCTGATTAACGACGGTTCGTGGAAATTTCCTGCCCTGTTATAATTCCAACCAGTCCTCGATGTTAAAAAGATAAGGGCACAGAGCAACAGTAAGCTCCCTCGTCCCCATCCGCCACTAGGCTTGAATGCGTTTCATCAGGATTTATGAAGGTCGGGACATGACATCGAGACAATGCATGTTCAAAAACCGTGAAATTATACTAATTAAAGGTATTTACAAATACAGTAGAATTCTTGTAAACTATTAAACTAGGTGAGTGGTTGACTAGAAATCTAGGTGGATGCTGGTGACACCTGACCTAGCTACAGCCGCATTCTCATTTTGTAGTCACGAAGAATACCATCTAGCTTTTCAACGCAGACTATGCATCTTTGGGTTGAAAACGCACCTATTAACTTAACAAATTTATAATATAAGCTTAAAGTTACCAAACGTGGCGTAGTATTGAACAAACTTACTAGATTCGATTTTCCACACAAATTTTTACATCAGAGAGGGCTTAGTCACTTCTCATGTTATATTGTGTTTTATATTTTCACATCTAAATTTCGTTTAAGGTCTTGCTGGACCCCTTGGTCGATTTTCAAAACACCTGTTGTTTTTAGTCTATTATGTAGAAAGTATATATCTGAACCACATAAATGTATATATTTTTGGCAAGCTTGTAAATGTGGTGAAAATCCAATTATTATTTCTCAAAATATTGCAAAATGAGTAATTGTCAATAGAAAACAGTAGTCTGCATTTTTCAAGGTTTATTTCTCGAAGTGCAATAAAGATAAGACTCAATAGATTAGTTGATCTAGTAGAATAGTCCTTGAACTAGTAAACAGTGCCTCATTTTTAACAAAAATTGATTAGATCGATCACAGTAGATTTTTTGTCTATCCCACCTTGGAAAGTCCTATAAAAATGTCAAATACAACTTTCAGAAAACATTAAAAAAAATAAAGAACGAACTTCTAAAAAACGAGGAACCGTTTACTAGATCGCATAGTACTCTTTACAATGATACAAATTTGAAGTTTCTAACATGAATAGTTTTCTAGAAATACGCCATTGAAAATGTAAGGTCTGCTTAAACTGAAGTGCCCGAAATAGACAATTAAAGTTCTGAAACCAGCTTCGAAGATTACCTTAAAAACCGAAATAATACAGATTTTGTTCTGAATAACACTTGAGCTGAAGAAGTTCTTTCTTTAACAACAATTCCTAAAAATTGCTCTGCTGGAATAGATTCTGTACGACCCTCGTGTCAGGTAGTATTGCAGAAGTTTTGTGCCGCTTAGTCAACTGTTCATTAAAATCTGGCACATTTCCAAATGTTTTAAAAATTGCTACGGTGAGCCCGTTATTTAATTCTGGAGAAAAGTATCTTGTGAAAAATTATCGCTCGATTTCATTGCTGCCCTGTTTCAGTAAGATTTTTGAAAAGATTATATACTCTACACTTACTGATTTTTTGGAAGTAAATGGTATTTTAAGTCCATTTCAGTTTGGCTTTAGAAGTAATCACTCCACCTCATTTTCCATTTTAACGTTACAACAAAAACTAAACCTAACGAAAGTATAAAGAGATACAGCGTTTAAACTTTTCTAGATTTAAGCAAAGCGTTTGATGCTGTAAATCATGATATTCTCTTGCGAAAATTACATTATTACGGTGTTCGAGGCATTTCTTATGAATGGTTTAGGGATCACTTGTCATCCAGGTGTCAGTGTGAGTCTTACAAAAACACTGCAACCTCTGTTTGGCCTGTTACATGTGGTGTCCCTCAGGGATCTATCTTAAGACCTATTTTATTCTTAGTGTACATTAATGATCTCCCTGCAGTGTCCCATGTATTAAATGCCATACTTTTTGCAGATGATACATGTTTGCATGCTTCTGAAACAAATCCTCAAAACCTGTCTGACCTTGTAAATTCAGAATTAGAGAAGGTTAATGGCTGCCTAATTTTTATAGACTTTCTTTAAATGTAAACAAAACAAAGTTCATGGTTATTCCTCTTAACAAAGTTATAAAGGAATCCTGTTAACGTTTTAATATCCAATGTATAGCAGTTGAAAATGTTAGTTTAAAGTTTTAGGTATATATGTAAATGATAAATTTAACTTAATATACTAAACTATCTCGTAACATTGGATTGCTTAACCTTTTGAAAGAGTATTTAAACAGGAAAACATTATTTATTTTATATTATTCTCTTGATTTTTCCTTATTTTTCTTACTGTACCTTGGTTTGGGGCAATATTTATATATATGTGACACACATAGGTCACTTATTACTCTTCAGAAACAAGCTGTAAGAATTAAGTATAGTATTAAGTTGCATATACCAAACCCTTATTTCTTCGTTACAATATGTAACCTCTACCTGAAATAAATGAGGTGCGAACACTGCAGTTTACTCAAAAGTTCATACACCATTCTTATCTTATCCCTAAAGCGTAACAAACTATTTACAGAACAACAAGAAATGTGATACCCGTCAGTCTTCTGTTAATCTCCACTGCCCCTTGTATCATTATGATTTATCACGTTTAACATTACGAGTTAAAGGTCCCAAGGTCTGGAATAGATTGCCATATTATTGTAAAAATATAAATCCATAGCATTGTTCAAAATGAATTCGTCGACATTTCGTTTAAAAAAGCTCACTGAATGATCATTAAAGCTTTATGTTGTGATAGGCTGTTTTTTTTTTTGTTGTTTTTTTTTTGCTCTTTGTTTTCTTTGATTGTCCTGTAATGTAGTTATATATACTGCACAGTTAAGTCTTTGTAATTCTATTATTTCATTTTATTTTTTTAACCCTATGTTATACTGTCATCACCATTTGTTTACAATATGACATTCATAAGCCTATCTTCAAGGGATAGAACAAGGCACTGGGGTTTTATTCCAGCCATTCTATCTACTGTTTGATATATTTTATGGTGAATAAAAAATCAAAATTCAAATGATGTTCTTTAAAGGAAGTCACGTGGCGAAACTCTTTTCCTATACCCACAATTACGAAACAATCCTGTTGCTACAAAATTTGCGAATGTATAATGTGGTTCAACATAAAACGGAACAATTTTGTTATTTCAAAATTGAATTTGTTAGTATTTTAAAAAAAGGAATTGCATTGATCTACAGCTGAATGACATCATAGCATAGCCCCGGTGTATTTATCAGCTGTAATTAACCGGACGTCGGCCGCTCAATTTTCGGTAATTTACCGAATATCACTACATTCAAAAGGGTCCTGGTTTATGACCAAGCGGTCTATACACGAGCTGTATATTTTTATGGGAGGCAAAGTTGAAAAACTCGTCGGTCGAATTCTCATTGTTTGTCTTGGAAAATATTGACGTAGATGTAAACCTTGTGAGTTTCAGATACCTTTTTACACAATCAATTGCCCAAGAACCATAACCTAGTACGATCTTTTCGTTTACAGACTTTTAAAAGAAGCCACTTTTGGGGCGCTACAGCACCTGTATTCAAACCGTTAAAAAAGAATAAAAAATATCGCATTGGATAAGAATAGGTTACTGTTCTTGGGAATTTGACTGTGTTAAGTTATACTGAACGCCAAAGTTGACACAAACATCAATATTTTGCAAGAAAAATAAACGAAAATTCGCCGTACTAGTTATTAATGTTTTTCTTCCATGAAAACATAGGATGTGCCAATAGCCGTATACTATATATCTATTGACTCTATATACAATTCAATAAGACACCCATTCGCATCTATATATACTATACGGATCCCAAACTATGCGACAACTGAACCGTTATAATTTAGACCTAAGGCTAGAATCAGCTCCTAGAAGAAAATACCACAATCGCCCTGTAACAGTGTCAGGCAGGTCCTCAAAATATAATTATGAAGGCGAGATGCAAACTAGATACTTACATACCAGACATGGCCTCCTTTGCTGGGCAACAAACTAGACATGTTTATTATTTGGTAGACAGTTTGAATTGTGATTCAGAAAACATCATTTGAGCTCCATTAGGTCAAACCTTATATCCCCAAGAGCTGAACATTTCTCCTTCCCTGATCATTCGGTTAAAGGTCATTTTGCAATCATGCCGATTGAAAAAACACAAATTCTTCCCTCTGAAGAAGAAACCAAACATAAACGCTTAGAAAGAGAGGTTTATTGGATTCAAACTCATCAAACTTAAAAGTTGTATCCACTGGGTTTCAATTGGGAACCAGGTAAAGGGTCTAAAAATGATATAATTCCATGTGTTTTCCAGTATGACCAACCAAGCACCCAGTTTGATAGCCTCTTTTTACAGGAATATCAACACCGTATACATAAAATGTCTACTCCTGCCTCACAAAGACCCATTATGGCATACACGAGAAACAAAAATCTAAAGGACCTACTGCTAAGGCGAAACTTCCCTCTGTATCAGATAGGATTTACCACTCATTTTGTTTAACAGACATATTCATTGGTTAATCTCTATATCTCTGAAATACTAGTTTGTAGGCTAATTTATTCCTAACCCAAGCCGAATATCTTGTTGGCTACATTTTTAGCAGTAATTTATACACCATATTAATGGTCATTACCTTCTCTCGAGATGTCTGTAGGTTACCCATAACACAACTCCAGATTAAGTTTTATTAAGTAACTTGTCTCTGGGAGTTTATCTGGAAAATTAGATGATTCATCGATTTTAATTAATCTACATCCCTGATGTGCCAGTGTGATTGCTTTTTAGAAATAGATATACTATACGGATAAGGTATACCGTTAGTTCCATCTGACCGAGCTCTGTGTAACCCATATTAAAAGAGTTAATATACTTTGAATGAATGAAGAGAGAAAAAATGTGCTTGCCTCCACCGGGTTCGAAACCTGGACCGTTGGGTTACAAGCCCAAGAGTTAATATATTTGTACACATAAATCACAGTGGAGGCAAGTAAATATCCATTTTGTTCAATAACATTATAATAGCAGACATGAATTATACAGGTGAGTTTTACCTGTATACAGCACCGGAAACAAAAGTTCATGTTTTAAACATACAAAATAAATTTACAAGGTAAAGTAGACGGACATCAAAGGATGCATCAGTCTTATCGAAAACTCTCCGAAATAATTTAATTCATATTTTTTCTAAATTTATGTTCATATATCAGAACAGATGCTGTAGATAACGGAGGAAGGCAAGATGTGAAATTTGATGAAAGCGATAACATTTTTGACAATGAAATCGCCTACCATGATTTGGAAGAGCTGTTTTGTTATCAATAGCATATTTTAGTACTTCCGCACCAATTTATATTGGAACAGTCAAGTTATTTTAATTATTTCTTTGTTCCTTTTGTTGTCTTTATTATCTTGCCTTGGGAAATATTTTTCGTTTTTTTTTTTTTCGTTTTTTTTCTGGCTTATCTAGATTTGCTTCGATCTCTATTGTTTCTGTGTTGTATAAAAGAGCCATGTATCTGAAGGTGTGTCATTGTATCGTGAAGAACAAAGATACACTTATTCTTTCCATCTATTGTATCGCCAGGCAAGCCATTTTCAGGTAAGTCGCATAAGGAGAGGTGCGCGTTATATGTTACTAATTTACGGCAAGGTAGGACAACTTGCTTGTACTTAAACACTGGCTAATGTCTGTTTGGAGGAAAATCTATTTTATTTTATTTTAGTTTTTAAATTTTAGCCCAAAAATTATATCCCTAGCTATACTAAAAAAGGAAATCCATAAGGCTTTATTAACTTTAATTCATAATCTGCAATAGCGCCGAAAAAGTGAACCAGGTTAAAGGCTAAGAACCACGCCCACTTTCACAAAGCCTCCTTAGGCTAAGGTGACCTTGGGCCGGTTCCACAAAACATTTTCTGACTTAAGTCAAAATACTACATTTGACCTTTTTTGCCTCTTGTCTTAACTTAGTTAAAAATAATACCTGTAATTGTGACTTACTTACGTTATCATAATAATGTTAAAATATTAAATGTTGAAATTCAAAACTGAAATTCAAAACTTCAAAAATAGTTGGGCATTATTATAATAATGTAAGTAAGTAATAAATAAAAGTACTTAAAAGCCCT